>PVKP010009379.1:6947-68705 GCA_004027715.1 Plecturocebus donacophilus
TTTTTTTTTTTTTTTTGAGACGAAATCTTGCTCTCTTGTCAGGCTGGAGTGCTGGTACGATCTCAGCTCACTGCAACCTCTATCTCCCATGTTCAAGCGATTCTCCTGCCTCAGCCTCCCAAGTAGCTGGGACTACAGGTGTGCACCACCACACCCTACTAATTTTTGTATTTGTAGTAGAGACAGGGTTTCACCATGTTGGCCAGGATGGTCTCAATCTCTTTATCTTGTGATCTGCCTGCCTCGGCCTCCTAGAGTACTGGGATTACGGGCATGAGCCACTACACCTGGCCTATATTGTTCTTTTTTTAGAGACAGGATCTCACTCTGTCACCCAGGCTGAAGTACAGCCATATGTCAGACTTCTGGCTTCAAGCAATCCTCACCTCTTCACCTCCCAGAGTGCTAGAATTACAGGCATAAACCACAGTGCCCTTCCAAGTCACATAATCTTTGAGGGGTTGGGCAGGCAGCACCAAGCAAGAGAGACAAGGGATCTATGTTCAAGAGGTGGAGCCAAAATGTTCTATTTTATATTTGTTAAATAATAAGCATTAAACACAGGTATGGGCTAGTCTGAGTGCAGTGGTGTCTACCACTAATTGATCACAGTGAGTTACAGATTTCTTTGTTCCTTCTCTATTCTCACTGCTTCCCTTGACTAGCCTTATTAAAAAGAAAAGGAATAGGAAAACCACTATTATTACCTTTATTCAACATTGTTACTATATATCCTAACCAAAGCAATAAGATAAGAAAACTAAATAAAAGGCATAGGATGAAGAAAAAGAAAGTAAAAGCATGAAAAGATACATTTAAAAAAGACAGGCCGTGCGTGGTGGCTCATGCCTGTAATCCCAGCACTTTGGGACGATGAGGTGGGCAGATCACAAGATCAGGAGATCGACACCATCCTGGCCAACGTGTTGAAACCCTGTCTCTACTAAAACACAAACAAAAAATTAGCCGGGTGTGGTGGCACACACCTGTAGTCCCAGCTACTCGGGAGGCTGAGGCAGGAGAATTGCTTGAACCCAGGCGGCAGAGGTTGCAGTGCCCGAGATTGTGCCACTGCACTCCAGCCTGGCAATAGAGTGAGACTCTGTCTCAAAAAATACATGCATACATACATACATATATACAACAAAAATATAAAATACATAGGAAAAATTATAAATTTTTTTTGGTGACATGAAAGAACATCAGACTAGATGGAGACAGACACCACAGTTTTAGACAGAAAGGTTCAATGTCATAAGCATTATAAACCAAACTGGTTTATAAGATTCAGTGGGATTCCAATCAAAACCCCAAGAAGATATTTGAGGAGCTTGGGTAAGAATAGCTTTGACCTGGCGGGAAGATGAGGCAGGCAGATCACTTGAGGTCAGGAGTTCAAGACCAGCCTGGACACATGGTGAAACCCCATCTCTACTGAAAATGCAAAACATTAGCCAGGTGTGGTGGCAGGCACCCATAATCCCAGCTACTTGGGGGGCTGAGGCAGGAGAATCACTTGAACCTAGGAGGCAGACGTTGCAGTGAGCCAAGATGGTGCCACTGCACTCCAGCCTGGGCAAGAGAGTGACACTCCATCTCAAAAAAGAAAATTTTTTAATTTTTAATTTTTTGTTTGTAGAGATGGGATCTCACTCTGTTGCCCAGGCTGGTCTTGGACTCCTGGTTTCAAGCAATCTTCCCACTCCAACCTCCCAAAGCACTGGTATTACAGGCATGAGCCACAGCGCCCAGCCAAATTTGAGTCTCTCTTATTCTAGAACACCCCCCTCCCCTTTCATGACATTGACTTTTTGAAGGTTTCATGCAAGTATCCTCATTGAATGCACTGCCCCCGACTAGATTTGTCAAAGTATTATTTTCTTCTAGCCCTTGTATTTCCTATTGCTGATGCCTTGCTTAAAGTGCTGAGGGGGAAAAAAAAGCCCCTAAGAAAAAACAAATGCATTTCGCTGTATAATTTTTATATAGTTAAAAATCTGTCCATTCTTCCAAGCTTTTGGCTTTTATATTTTGATGAGGCAAGCCTTCTTCAGTCCAGAATTCTCAAAGTACACTGTATTTTTCTGATACTTTTGGATTTTGCATTTGCTAGATAAATTCTATTTGGAATTTATTTTTGAGTGTGGTGGGGTAGGAGTCTGAGGACACTGGTTCCTGAATAGTTGGCCAACTGTCCCTCCCTAGTTATTAAATAGTTTATTTTTAACATTGATATGATGTGCTGCTTTTATAGAATTCTGAATTCCCATATGTTTATGATCGATCTTCTAGAACCTAGGTATAACACTCATCTGTTTGTTTTTGAGACTGAGTCTCTTGTTGCCCAGGCTGGAGTGCAGTGGCGTGATCTTGGCTCATTGCAACCTCCTCCTGCTGGGTTCGTGTGATTCTCCTGCCTCAGCCTCCTGAGTAGCTGGGATTACAGGCATGTACCACCATGCCTGACTAAGTTATATATATATATATATATCTGTTTGTTTTTGAGACTGAGTCTCGTCTTGTTGTCCAGGCTGGAGTGCAGTGGCGTGATCTTGGCTCCCTGCAACCTCCACCTCCTGGGTTCAGGCAATTCTCCTGCCTCAGCTTCCCGAGTAGCTGGGATTACAGGCTAATTTTTGTATTTTTAGTAGAGAGGAGGTTTCACCATGGTCTCGAACTCCTGACCTTGTGATCTTCCTGCCTTGGCCTCCCGAAGTGCTGAGATTACAGGCGTGAGCCACTGTACCCAGCCAAGTTTTGTATTTTTAGTAGAGATGGGGTTTCACCACGTTCCCAGGCTGGTCTCAAACTCCTGACCTCAGGTGATCTGCCTGCCTTGGCCTCCCAAGGTGCTGGGATGACAGGCGTAAGCCACCGTGCCAGGCTGATCTATTTGTTACTTCCTGCTCCAACACCATATCACCTGAATATTTATAGTTTTGATATCTGATGTGGGCAGTTCTTCCTTGTTTTCTTCATTTTCCACTTTTTCTTAGCTAATTTTTCACATTTTCTCTTCCAAATGAATTTAGAATAACCTGAGTTTTTTGGAAAAACCCATTTGGACTTTTGACTGCCAATGTCCTGAAATTACGGGCTACCAGAGGGCAAGGTAACATTTTCACAATATACTCGTGTTACACGATCAGGGCCTGGCTCTCCTGTTCTTCAGGTCTCTGCTGTGCTTCTGGAAAGATTTGACTTTTGCTCATGTGGGCCTCACATGTGCCTTCTGCAGTGGATTCCTAGGTGCTTAACAAATATCAGTTGCTATTATAAATGGGAATCTTTATCGTACATGAAAATTTCAGATGCTCAGTGTGCAATTCTTTTTTAATGGGTTTTCTCTCTCCTTTTCCAATATTTATACTACTTTTTATTCTTGTCTATTCCACTGGTTAGACCCTCCAATATAGTAATGAGTAGTCGTGGTGATAATTTGCATATTTGATGTGTTCCTGACTTTGCCAGGAATGCTTCACTTTTCTTTTTAATCCACGGCTGCATCAGGTTTAAGTTTAGCATGTGTACACGCAGGTACCCACCACACCAGAGCTTAGATCACTCACCCAGGGATGTAGCTAATAACATTTCAAGGGGTGCCCAGGCCTCAGCTTTGCCTTTTCACACAGTCATATGGCGTTGGGCAGGTTCCTGACCTCTCGATGCCTCATTCTGTTCCTCTGTAAGATGGAGACAATGATGAGCTCCTATTTAGGGGATGCCTAACCCCTTCGTGGCTGTGCTGCCTTGGGGCAAGTGCTGTGCTTAAGGTCAAGTATTAGAAGGGATGGTACACTCTACAGGCGAATGGGACTAAATAGATCATGAAAGTTTTTAACTCAAAAACTTTGTTTTCCTTAGGATGTCCTTGAGAACATAGAACAAAAGATACATCCTGTAAAAGTCAATTAGTTACATTAGACATCCTTGCTCAACCTGTTTTGGGAGACTCCACTATGCTGATGGGGGCCCTGAGCCCCCAGAGGCTGTGCAAGGTCCATATTCAGCATTTCCATCTGTATATGTGTGACCGCAACGTCATCTTTGAAGGTTCTATAGAGCAGAACATTTTATTTCAGCTGTGGTGGTAAAGGCTTAACAACCGACTCTGGGGGTGGGTGGGTGTGGCATACAGGAGCTTGATTTGCAGCATTTGCCCATTTCCACAGTGTAAATATTCCCACCACGGCCAACTCCAAGCCACCCATGTGATGTCACGGAACACAGAATTGGGAAGAGATACTCACGATCAGCTGGTGGGAGCTGGTGAAACCACCTCCAGCACATCACTGCCCAGGTAACCGACATCTCATGGGACCTCTGCTCCCTGAGGGCTGGATGGTGATGGCACTCACTGTACTCCCAACGCAGGTCAGAGTTTTAAGTGTTCCTTCCAGAAATTGTTTTTTTGCATGCATCAGAATATATAAATGGATAAATGATATGTTTATGTGCTGTATTTCATACTAGCAGAGATGTTTTATTCTGTACCTTGACTTTTAAAAAAATTACTATATCACGGACACTTTTCCATAATGACAACCTACAGAACATATGGAAGGGGCTGGCTCTCTTTTGGCCCATTTGATCCATATCGTCTTTTTTTTTGGAGACAGAGTCTTGTTCTGTAGCCTAGGCTGGAGTTCCGTGCTGCCATCCTGGCTCACTGCAAACTCCACCTCCTGGGTTCAAGCAATTCTTGTGAGTAGCTGGGATTACAGGTGCCCACCACCACTCCCAGCTAATTTTCTGTGTGTATTTTGGTAGAGACAGGGTTTCACCATGTTGCCCAGGGTGGTCTCAAACTCCTGACCTCAGGCAGTCTGCCCGCCTTGGCCTCCCAACACCCAGTCAGTCCATATCCTCTTTAACCAGTGCCCTCTGTTAGACATTTCCGTGATTTTCAGGCCTCTCCTGGGGTAGTCAGGGCTGAAGGGAACAACTCGGTTCTCCCCAAACACACATTTCTGGGGCCCTGCCTGCTCCCGGTCGTGGACTCCCGCAGAGTGGCTGGGAGCTGATTTACCTGGGGTTCTACCACCTAATAATGAGCAGAGCGTGCCCTTTCTTGAGCTCTTGGTGAGTTCCTGTCCCCCAAACCCACGGACAGGATGACTCTGGTGTGATGTAGGTGGTGGGGGTCGAGAGTCTCAGGACCTTGGAGGAAGAAGGAGTCTCAGGCTGTAGCGGCTGTGTCCCATCCATCTCTACCTCCAGATTCTGGGGCCTTGGCAGAGCAGCTGTGCAGAGTCCATCTGAACCTGGCTTGAAGCGGTCCCAGGGCACACCAGGACACTGCAGGCAGAGCAAGCCAGCAGCAGCAATCACGAGTTCCTCCTCGCGGCCACTCGGAAGTCGCCACTGACAACCCACCAGCTGCTTTCCACCTGGCAACTCTGCATGGCCAGCACTGGGAGTCGGGGCAGACATATCAGTTTAATTACAGCTGATGAGTTTCCTGAGCAGTGAGGGGAGGGCAACACTGATTTATTCATTATATCGACTAAACACTATGTGCAAGGTGTTGTTTTGGGTGCTAGGAGAAAGTGGACAGTGAGAGAGAAGTAGGGCCTGTCCTCCTGGGATTCATGTTCTGCAGAGGATGTAGACTCCAGCGGGTAACAGTGAAGGCGTGCTGTTGCTCAGTAGTGGTAAGCGCCCCAAAGACAAAGAAGGTAGAATAAGGGAGGAGAGAGTGACAAAGCTAGGACTGAGTTACAAGGTCAGGCTGTGCTTCTCCAGGGAGATCAGCTTTGAACAGAGACCTAAAGAAAGCAAGGGAGGAGCCATGGGGAGACTGGATGAGGAGCTGACGGGGCAGGGGAGGGGCGAGAAGGGGACCGCCAGTGCAAAAGTGGGAACTGGTTTAGGTTGTTCAGCAAAAGCTAGGCCGGTGTGTCTGAGGGTGGGGGGCAGTGCACGGGGTGGGGGGAGCTTGAGGAGGAGAGATCAGAAAAGGAGACAGGCCAGATCACGTGGGACTTTGCAGGGCATGGTAGGCGTCTTGCTTTTATCCTAGAAGCCAAGAAGTTGTCCGTGTGGCGAACACTAGGGTTTCATGAGCTTTCACTATTTTTTTTTTTTTTTTGAGATGGAGTCTCGCTCTGTCACCCAGGCTGAGTGCAGTGGCGGTGATCTCGGCTCACTGCAACCTCTGCCTCCATGGTTCAAGCAATTCCCCTGCCTCAGCCTCTCAAGTAGCTGGGATTACGGGCGCCCGCCACCACGCCTGGCTAACATTTTTGTATTTTTAGTAGAGATGGGGTTTCACCACGTTGGTCAGACTGGCCTCAAACTCCTGACCTCAGGCAATCCACTCACCTTGGCCTCCCAAAGTGCTGGGAATTCAGGCGTGAGCCATCGTGCCAGGCCAACTTTCGCTTTAAGAGGGTTTTTCTGGCTTCCTAGTGAAGATGAAACCTGGGGCAGCAGGAAAGCCAGCTTGGGGCAACTGGAGTAACCAGGAGCTCAGATTTGCGGCAGGGAAAGGGTCAACTCTGGGATGGATCTTTGGAGACGACAGACCAGCCTGATTGGAGGTGGGGAGAGAGGGAAGTATAGGATGGCTCCTGGCCATTTGGGCAAACATCTGGCGAGGGCAAATTGCTGCTTCCTAAATGGGGTATATTTATGAGAGTCGAACTGGGAAGGAATTGTGCATTTCTGTAGTGACACCTGAGATGACTGTTTGCCATTGGAGGCACCGTTTCTTGGCTACGGCAACAACCATCCCCAGCTCCTTGTTCTCTTTCCCACCATTGGAGCAGTGGCTGGAAGGGACAAATACTTGCTTGTCTAACCTCTCTTATGACCCACCATGGCCACATGACCAAGTTCTGGCCAATGAGAAAGTCACAAGGGAAAGTCTGCTAGAAGATGCCAGAAAATCCAGGAATGTCTTTACTCTCCTGACAGAAATGATAGGTATGGCAAGTTCCATCCCTTTATCCCATTATTCTTGCTTTGGACATGAATGTAATGTCTGGAGTCATGGCAGCCATCTTTTGACTGTGAGGTGGCAACTGGTTTGCTAACGATAGTGGAGGAAAATGAAGGAACTTGATTTCAAGAAATATCATTGCTGAGCCACAGACCAGCTTTGGACTGTCTGGACTGGCTGTCTTTAAATACGTTGTTATGTGATATCATTAAATGTCTTCAGTACAAGCATTTGTTATTTGAGGATTCTATTATTTGCAGCCAAAAGCATTCCTAATTGCATTCAATACCTACTCATCAGTAGATATGAGTCTAGAATCCAGGGAGTGGCAAGGCTAGAGATATAAATTTGGAAGTCAAAGGCTAATATTGGACCCTCTGGGATTAGATGAGATTGCCTAGAAAGTACCGTGAGTAGAGAATATTGTAGATTGAGGAGTCCTGGGGCCTCCAACGTTTGGAAATCAAAAGAGAAGGGGGGGCCAGAAAGGAAACCAAGAGGGATAACAGAATGTGTTGTGTGTGTGCGTGTATGCACATGTGTGAGCACACACAGCCTCTGCTTTGGGGTTCTATGCTACATGTCCATACACTCCTCTGCAATTTGATTTTTTTTTTTGAGACGAGGTCTCACTCCATTGCCCAGGCTAGAATGCAGTTGTGAGATCGTGACTCACTGTAGCCTCAATCTCTCAGGCTCAGGTGATCCTCTCAGCTCAGTCCCCTTAGTTGGGACTGCAGGTGCTCGCCACCACAACTGGATAATTTTTTGTGTTTTTTGTAGAGACGGAGGTTGCCATGTTGACCAGGCTAGTCTCAAACTCCTGGGCTCAAGTGAGCCACCTGACTTAGCCTCTCAAAGTGTCAGGATTACAGGCATGAGCCACCACACACAGCCAAATGTTTTATTTAATAGTATATTCTGGACATCTTCCCATGTTGGCACATGGAGGTCTACATGATTCTTTTCAGTGGCTAATACTAACCTATCACGTGGATATTCCATAATTTATGTATCATGCATTAAAAAAGACTTCCATCCTATTGTTTAATTGGCACAGTTAGCTAACCATTTGGAAAAAGTAAAAATTTCACAAATGAACAATGAATGAAAATTTAAATGTAATAAAATGCCATAAAATAATAGAAGTCTACTAGAAAGATACTGAGTTTTGGATACTCTTAAGCAAAAAAGAATTTTCTTTTCTTTTCTTTTTTCTTTTTTTTTTTTTTTGAGACAGAGTTTTGCTCTTGTCACCCAGGCTGGAGTGCAATAGTATGATCTTGGCTCACTGCAACCTCCGCCTCCCAGGTTCAAGCAATTCTCCCACCTCAGCCTCCCTAGCAACTGGGACTATAGGCACCTGCCACCACGTCCAGCTAATTTTTGTATTTTTAGTATAGGTGGGGTTTTGCCACGTTGGCCAGGCTGGTCTCCGAACTACTGACCTCAGGTGATCTGCCTGCCTCAGCCTCCCAGAGAGCTGGGATTACAGGTATGAGTCACTTTGCCCAGCCACATGAAGAATTTTTTCTTTTATATATATATATAAAATATATATATTCTTTTATATATACATATAAAATTCTATATATATTCTTTTATATATATATATAATAATATTATTGCATTTAAGGTTCTGGGGTTCATGTAAAAAACACGCAGGATTGTTGCATAGCTACACACATGGCAATGTGGTTTGCTGCCTAAGCATAGCACCAAAGGCAGGAGTCATAAGAGTAAAGAGTGATTTGAGTTCACAGTGCACAATTCTGCACATTAAAAAATTGTAAGACTACAAAGAAAAAAAAGAGATACATTTTGTAACACATTATGTTATATAAAGGGTTAGTATCCTCTAAGTTAACGCATCAGTAACAAAAATATTGTGTCTGTTATCCCAGCTACTCTGGAGGCTGAGGTGGGAGGATGGCTTGAGCAGGGTTCCCACCACTGCACTCTAGCCTGGGTAACAGGGCAAGTTTCCATTTCTAAAAAATAAAAAAAAAAAAACAAAAATAAAAAGGTAAATACAAAAGTGAATAAAGAATATGAAAGGGTAACAACCACAAAATACAATTTGCCATTAAACAGAAAACATTTTATCGTTAATAGTAATAACATGCAGATAAACTAATTGGAAAAAAGTTATCCCATCTCAGTGAAGAATGGAGGAGCCAAGCAGCCTCATTCCCTGTGATGTGTTCAATCTTGTCAGAGAGCCTTTTTTTTTTTTTTTTTTTTTGCCATGAAAAGTTGTTCATACTCATTTAAGTTTTAAGAGGTAGGTTCTCATGACAAGAGCTCTGTGTGATTATTGATTGGATGTTGGATAAGGGAAAAAAATCAGCTGAGAAAGACATTACTGGGACAACTGAGGCAATTTAAATATGTGTACTATATCATATCAGTGGCATCCATCCTGAGCATGATCATGGTTTTGTGGTTACAGAGGAGGAAGTCCTTGTGCTTATTTATTTAAGGGTAAAAAATTCTGCTGTTGCTCATTTACTTTAAAATGTGGCTGGGTGTGGTGGCTCACGCCTGAAATCCCAGCACTTTGGGACGCTGAGGCCAGCTGATTACCTGAGGTCAGGAATTCGAGACCAGCCTGGCCAACAAGGCGAAACCTTGGCTCTACTAAAAATCAAAAAAAAAAAAAATAGCTGGGCGTGGTGGTACGTGCCTGTGATCACAGCTACTCAGGAGGCTGAAGCCGGAGAATCACTTGAACTTGGGAGGTGAAGGTTGCAGTGAGCTGAGATCGTGCCACTGCACTCCAGCCTGGGCAATAGAGTGAGACTCTATCAAAAACAAAACAAAACAAAACAAAAAACCTTTCAGCATAGTGTCTGTCTATCTATCTAGAGAGATGGCTGTGTGTTCAAATGTTAACAACTGGTGAACAGAGATGGGGCATCTTTGAATGTTCACTGAACTATTATTCTTCAACTTCTCTGTTGGCTTGACATTTTTCAAAACAAGCATTTGAAGGGAAGCATAGGCTACAAGATAGTTTGAAGAATGCTATTTTATTCTTAAAATAAAAGTACAGTGGGGCATAGCAGCTCACTCCTATAATCCCAGCCCTAGGAGAGGCCAAGGCAGGAGGATTGCTTAAGCCCAGCCTGGGCAACATAGTGAGATCCCCATCTCTACAAAAAATTAATAAATTAGCCAGGCATGGTGGCACACACCTGTAGTCTCAGCTACTCAGGAGTCTGAGGTGGGAGGATTATTTGAGCCTGGGAGGTTAAGGCTGTAGTAAGCCATGTTTGCACCACTGCCCTCTAGCCCAGGTGACAGAGTAAGACTGTCTCAAAAATAAAATGAAATAATTAAATTAAATTAAAAAGTACTGGTGGCCTGGCACCATGGCTCACGTCTGTAATCCCAGTCCTCTGGGAGGCTGAGGAAGGTGGATGACCTGAGGTCAGGAGTTCGAGACCAGCCTGGCCAGCATGGTGAAACCCTGTCTCTACTGAAAATATAAAAATTAGCTGGACATGGTGGTGGGTGCCTGGACTCCCAGCTACTTGGGAGACTGAGGCAGGGGAATTGCTTGAACCTGAGAGGCGAAGGTCGCAGTGAGCTGAGATTGCACCACTGCACTCCAGCATGGGCAACAAGAGCGAAATCCCATCCCCCTCCCCCGGCAAAAAGAAGTACATGTATATTTTAAAAAGGATGTTAGAACACACATCCATATCCTAAGACTGCCTATCTCTGGGGGGTTGGTAATTGTTCATTTCATTTTCTTTTCTTCTTTTAAAAATAGTTATAGAAATAATAAATATTCAGATGAATAATTCAAATAAGCAGAAAGAATAAATTAAAATCAAGTTTAACCTCAGGCCTTTGTGGTGGCTCGCACCTGTAATTCCAGCACCTGGGGAGGCCACGGCAGATGACTCTCTGGAGCCCAGGAGTTCAAGACCAGCCTGTGTCACATGGCGGAACCCCATCTCTGCCAAAAATTAGCCAGGCGTGATGGTGCATGCCTGTGGTCCCAGCTGAGTGCGGTTTGGCAAAGGCAATTCACCATACATTTGGAAAACCCATACAAGTGGGTCGCAGTCCTGGGCTCCTCTCGACCTCCTCCCCTGCCTGGGGCAGGAAGGCTGCTGCAGGCATCACCGGCACAGTCAGTTGTATCTATTGAGTACTTCGCAAGACATTGAGAGGACCCTGCACACAAGTGAATCCCCGAATCTAGCCAGAGGCAGTGCAGTGCCAAGTTCCCATCATCCCTGCTAGTGCTGTGTGTGTGGGGGGGGGCGGGTAGTTCCCCTTGTAGTGCAGTAAATGAGGGTTTTTTTTCTCTCCAGCTTTAAAAATAAACAGATCTTGAAAGTGAGTGCAGCTAGAGCATTGGTCAATACCATATGCAAATAAATAAGTGCTAATTGCCTGCAGTGTCTTTGGATGTCAGGTGCGGTTATTGGACCACATTTATGGGCCAATTAGGAGGCTTACTGGACTCTAGTGGTGATAAATTGCGGCTGGGCGGCTTCTTGGAACGTGCTGGAGACAGTGGGGCTGAGTGTAACTCCTCCCCACTTGCGGCTGGCGTGGACTCCCAGGCTTTGTCCGTTGTCAGCTACACTGTCAACACGGGCAGGTCCAGGTGCGGCGAGGGCAGGGTGGGGAGCCCGGTGTGAGCCCAGGCTGGGGGAGAGCCCACAGGTCATCAAGGGACAGGGTCCCTGGGACACAGGCCATGGCTGAGGTTCCACCAAAGTGTCATGGGCAGCAGAGGAGGGAGGGATGAATGAGCCTAGCCCTTCCTTTCAGCAGAACGGGGTGGGCCTGGCTGGAATTTGGAAGGAGCATCCCTTGGGTGCATGTCCCCAGCCTATGTTTTGTCCTCAGTCCTGTCACAGTTATAATGCGGTTTGGTTTCCTGAAAGGTAGAAAGATCCAAAGGAAATTGCTGCTGCAACTGGACACTAGACACTCAGGTGTTTCCAGGAAGGCAAGGCCACGACACCCAGAGCTTGTTCCTTTGTTCATTCACTGGTTGACTCTGGATGCCTGGGCTGAACCCTGGGCCCTGGGTGTAACTCACACTGACCCATGGCCTTGGAGCTCAGGGAGTGTGCGGGACAAGGGTGAATGATCCCACAAGGAAAGGCCTGTGGTGAGCACCGTGGAGGAGAGACGGCCAAAGCAAGAGCAGGGAAGGCTGGCAGAGCCGGGGGCCAGGTGTGGAGGCCTCTCTGATGGAGGGACAGTTCATCGGAGACCCCAGAGATGAGAAGGAAGAAGCCACCGAGCGCGGGGCCTCCCAGGTGGAGGAGAAGGTGAAGAGCAAGATCAGATCCCCGGGAGGGACAAGAGTAGGGGAGGAGGGGGCTGGGAGGGCGGCAGGAGGCAGGCCTGGCCTTCTGGAAGGTTCCCACCTGTGTTTGGAGGTGGTGGTCAGGAGTCAGTTTGAAGTTTATTTCTTCAGATGCTATAACTTACAGTTTGGTTTGCTCCTTATCACAATGCTTCCTCATTTTTATTTTATGTATTATTTATTAGAGACAGGGTCTGGCTCTGTTGCCCAGGCTGGAGTGTTGTGGTGCAATCATAGCTCACTGCAGCCTCAAACTCCTGGGCTCAATTGATTCTCCCACCTCAGCCTCCTGAGTAGCTGACTACAGGTGTATGATGCCATGCCTGAGTAATTAAAAAAAATTTTTTTGTAGCGACAAGGTCTTGCTATGTTGCACAGGCTGATCTTGAACTCCTAGCCTCAAGCAATTCTCCCACCTCAGCCTCCTAGAGTGCTGGGATTATAGGTGTGACCCACGGTGCCTGGGCTCCTTTGTAACTTAGACTGAATTTGTTTTCAGGATCAAAGTAGTTAACCAATAGTTTCTCCAATGTCAGCATGAGTGAACAATTTACTGATTAAAACACCCAAACACTTTCTTTAAAGTCTGTGGCAAACTGTGAGCTTCAAGATATACCTCAATGTAACTTTTTACAATACAGGTTATGTATCGTTTATCCAAAACGCTTGGGATCAGAAATGATCTGGCTTTTGAATTTTTTCAGATTTTGCAGTATTTGCAATGAGGTATCTTGGAGAGAGGACCCAAATCTAAATACAAAATTCATTTGTTTCATACATACCTTGGACACATAGCCTGAAGATAATTGTATGCAATATTTTCAATAATTTTGTGCATGGAACCAAGTTTCTTTTGTTTTTGTTTTTGAGATGGAGTCTCGCTCTGTTGTCCAGGCTGGAGTGCAGTGGCACAATCTCGGCTAACTGCAATCTCTGCCTCCCAGGTTCAAGCGTTTCTCCTGCTTCAGCCTCCTGAGTAGCTGGGATTACAGGTGCGTGCCGCCACGCCTGGCTAATTTTTGTATTTTTAGTAGAGACAGGGTTTCACCATGTTGGTCAGGTTAGTCTTGAACTCCTGACCTTGTGATCCACCTGCCTTGGCCTCCCAAAGTGCTGGGATTACAGGCGTGAGCCACCGCGCCCAGCCTATCCTAATTTTTTATTTGTATTATTTCCCCATGTGATAAATACAGTTCAAAATGACTAAATCATCTTCCCCTTTATAGATGACCATGATTTACTTAACTCTCCCCTTGCTTCCAAAATTCCGTTACTCTAAATACCATAGACATGAACATTTTCAGGCCAATGTCAAAGTATTCCCATTATTCCCTGGCCAGATTCCTAGGCTCTGAATTCACTTATGTAGTCAACAAACACGTATTGAACCTCTGTTGTGATGAAGGTGTGGTCCAGGTTCTGGACTCCTGGGTCAGAGGGAAGATTTTCAGTCTTTGTGCACAATTCCATGTGGCTTTGCAGAAGCACCGTTCCCACCAGCAGCGTGTTTGGGTTCCTCTCACTGTGGCCTTGCCAGCACTGTGTGTGATCACAATAAAAGTCTTGGCTATAAAATCTAAACATTCAGTCTTGCTTTTGTGACCTGCCTGAAAGCTCCCCAGAGCACTTGGCTTAAGTACCTTGGTCTGGGAAAGTGATTCAGTTTCCCACCCCTGGGGCCCCGAGATCTCCTAGGAGGGTGACAGATATTCTGAGGTTGACTTAGAGCCCTGGAGGGAAGGTGGGTGTGGACAATGCTATAGACAGAGGAGGAGCCACTGAGCAGCAGCAAGGGCAGGGGCAGCTGGCCCCCAGTGTCTCTCTTGGGGAGGGAGTGTTCTGTGTGTTGACCAAAGGGTGCTTGTGAATGTCGGGAACCAGAGGGCGGCGGGGCAGGGAAGTGAGCCGCCTTTTCAAAACTCCCCATCCTTCTACATCACACCCCCTATTTCCCAGCATCCCTTGCAGCCCCGAGGGACCCCACCCAGTCTGGTCAGTAGTGTGTAAGTGTAGGTATTGTGGGTGGCTTCTGGGGAAGCCGATTAAGAGGGACCGAGCCAGCTGCCTCTTCCCTCGCCTTCTGTCTCCTTCCCACCAGAACGCAGATGCTGGAGGTGCACCTCTTGGGGGTGCCCAGAGGTAACAAGCACCCAGGAGCCAGGGTTAACCAGATGGCCAGGAGGAGGCTGGGTCCAGCAGACTCTGCAGTTGTTGGCCAGCACAGGCTCGCCTCCCTCCAGGCTTCTTTTGGGAGGAAAAATAAACCCTTCATTTATTTAAGACACTATTTTGTAAATGTCACTAAATTCAATAGATAAGCAATTTTTTTTTCTTTTTTGAGACAGGGTCTCACTTTGTCACCCAGGCTGAAGTACAGGGGCATGATCTTGGCTCACTGCAACCTCCACTTCCTGCACTCAAGCAATCCTCCCACCTCAGCCTGGGAGCTGGGATCCACCAAGTAGCTGGGATCGCAGGTGTGCACCAGCACGCCTGGCTTATTTTTTGTGTTTTTAGTAGAGATGGGAATTAGCCATGTTGCTTAGGCTGGCCTGCAACTTCTGGGCTCAACTCAGCTGGGCACCCTTGTGCATGAGGCCTGTGGGTGTCCTGTGACTACAGGTGACCAGGTCTGTGTGCTGGGTGAGCGGTTGCCCCACCTGTGGCCTCACATTCCATGTTGGGGCCGTCCAGGAGGCATTTCATGACACTGTGGACTCCAATGCTATGGGGAAATTTCAACAGAAAATGTCACTAATGTGTCATGAGATCATGAGCTTCTCTATTTCTTCAATGGAAGAGTAGGGGGATGAGGACACCACTGTGTCTGCAGAGAGGAGTCTTTGGAAGGCATTCCCAAAATCAGTGGTGGCATTTTTTTGTTTTGAGATGGAGTCTTGCTCTGTTGCCCAGACTGGGGTGCAGTGGTATGGTCTCAGCTCGCTGCAAAACCTCCACCTCCTGGGTTCAAGCGATTCTCCCGCGTCAGCCTCCCGAGTGGCTGGGAGTACAGGCATGCACCACCACACCTAGCTGATTTTTGTACTTTTAGTAGAAACGGGGTTTCACCACATTGGCCAGGCTGGTCTTGAACTCCTGACCTCAGGTGATCTACTCACGTTGGCCTCCCAAAGTGCTGGGGTTACAGGCATGAGCCACTGCACCCAGCTAGTGGTGGCACTTTAGATGAGTTTTGCCTTTATAGTTTTCTGAATTTTTTTTTGGGGGGTGGGAAGATTTAATGTATTTTGTATGCAAAAATTACAGTAATATTAATGATGATAACAGTATTGACAGTAGAGTCCCGGGGTAGGTTTACTGCTAGCCACCTGCTGGGAACAGTTCTCACAACACACCTGTGGCAGTGTGGCTCAGTGCAAAGATACAGCAGAAGAATCTCGAACTTCTGAGCCCAGCCAACCCTGACTGGGGAAAGAACACCCTCCTGGAGTTTCTGTCCTTGTAAAGGAAGAAGTCGGAAGAGACCCTCCCAATCTCTTTCCTCATTCCAACTGTGAAAGCCTGTGCGATTCCCTGGGGCCTGGGGCAATCCCTCCCTGCCGCAGACAGAGCCCGTTTTGTCTCTGATTTACCTTGCCTGGGCTTAGAAACACAATTAGTTGTGACAAATCACCAACACCACCACCACCACAAAAAAAAAAAAAAAAAAAAAAAAAAAAAAAAAAAAAACTCCACGGAAGCGGCGTAGACATATTTTCATTTCTTTATTAGAAAGAGGCCTCTACCCCATAGGCGCCTCTCTCTGTTACTTTACACATCTTTTTCTTTTTCCCTTAGAATACTGTACAGTGGACACAAAAAATCCCAAGGCAGGAAAATACAAACTGGCATATTTAATCAAAACAAGATCATATGAAATAACAAGCAAAATGAAATGTCTGTCAATGGTTTTAATTACAGTACAAACAATATAAATAAAGCATCATTGAGTCATTGTGAAACATGAAGTTGCTGAATGAGGTAATAGAAAACAACCAAAAAAAAAAAAACCTAAACCCATCTGTGGATAAACCCACGCTGCCTTCCATCTCTATACACTATTTACAGAAACAGAAAACCGGCTGCAGGGTGGGTTGGCCTTCCCCGCCCCCGCCTAGAAGTGCGTCTGGTTGTCACCTTTGACCTACTCCAGCTCCCCTTTAGGAAACACACCCCCGTGGCAAGATGAGAACCGAATTCCAAGCTGGCAGAAGGGAAGAGCCAGGGCGGGAGACCTGGCCCCAGGACCGGAGCGACCCACCCCTCTCCAGGCTGAGCCCCACAAGGGCCTCCCCAGCACTCAGGTGCTCAGGGCTGGGAGGGCTGCAATCTGGAGAATCAGATGTATTCTAGACACAAAAACCCATTTATGGGAGGAAACTGATGCTTTTCAAATTTGCAGGAAGGAATCTTTTCTAACATTACGGTGCTGGTCCCTCTCCCCGTTCTTAATGCCATGAAGCAGCTAATAAATGCATACTTTGCCATCCACCATGCCAGTGCCCACCCCTCTCCAGTCACCTGTGTACCCTCAGAACAGCCATGCTGAGACCCTGCTTGGACCCCTGGGGTTGGGTGAGGTCCCTCATGTGCCAGCCTGAGTGGTGCGTGAGACCTGCTTTCCTGACCGGCGCTGGCTCACGACGCCCTTGGAGCCTTCTCTGTTCTCCCACCCTGAGAGCCCAGGCAGGACATGCATTTTTCCAGGCACCTCCAGGAATGTCAGGGGACAGCCCAGGGCCGTGGTGCTGGGTGGGGGGCTGGGCTGCCTGCCAGTGTCTGCGCAAGGCCCATTAGGATTCCATGCGCCTGGACCATCCTTCCTCAAGCCCCGAGGCCCTGGCCATCCTCATGCCCAGCTGCTGACCGAGTGGGCTTCCAGTGTGTTCTGTTTGCCACAGCTCTCCAAGCAGCTCAGATGCTAGCTTCCTGGGCCAGTGTGGACTGCTTAGCACCAGGGAGACGAGGGTTTAGTCTGATTTAGGGGCAGCTGTTCCGAACAGCTGGTGCGTTACAGGCGTTTGTTCCAGTGGAAAGAGTCCCCTATGCACTCAAACCCCGTTTGGTTCCTTTCTTTCACCTGCATCTGAAGACAAAGGTCATGGAGTGCCCCCCACGGCACATGCTAGAGCAGTCCAGCATGGACTTCGACAAGGAGTGTCTATCATACGGCTTCACCATCCTTGGGTTGGGGGGTGGGGTGCTCTGTACAGACACCATGTGCCAGGCCAAAATGAAAAACAAGCCCTGAGCCAGCCTCTTTCACATTCATGAGGGCATCCTGTTTTAGGCACGTGGCGCAGCGGCCCAGCCTGGGTATCCCAAGGCCAGATGCCACAGCTGCCCGCTGGTCTCACCCAGCACCCATGGGCCTGAGCTCTGAGGCTTCCAGAGCCTCTGCAGGTCTCTGCTGGCCACACTGGCCCCATCTGTCCACCTCCAGGCCTGGAGGCCCATCTGTAGGGGGTGAGGGCCTCAGACAAGAACAGTTCTACCCAACAGGCGCAAAACCCCAAACCAAGTGCTGCCATTTTACACCAAAACCAGCACCTTACAGGGAAACAGGAAGGAGGGGTTTTCAGATTGACGTGTGCTTACCGCTGCTCTGGGGGTGGGTGTTTACTATATTGGTGAACCTAAATACTTTCTCACACAACTTACAGATTTAAATGGGCTTGTTGGTTTCACAGAATCCCTTTCCAGAATCACCTGCCGACGCACACATGTGATGCGAAGAAAGTTGCAGACATACTGATTAAATGGGGGAGGCGTTCATATTTCAATCATTTACTTAAGGGCAGTACTTCTCTCTAAGGGGAAAAAAGTTGTGTTTTGAAACAGTAATATCTAAGTAAATACTTCTTTCTTCACGGAGAGGGGAGGAGTCTGCCATAGGGGTTCCTGTCTAATCACAGACGGGGCGCTGGCCATCTCTCCAATCACAGCGCAGCACCCTAGGGGCCAGCGATCACGATCTCTCTGTAACTGTGTTGGAAGTACCCAACTGAGGACTGTTTCTTCATGATCCAGCTACTCCAAGGAGATACACCTCTGCCCCTTCTCTCTCCTTCATCATGGGAGGAAAGCTGACATTTCGCCGGAAAGCAACCTAATGTACGTAGTTAAATGACAGAGGACCCATCTCCATGGGGCACACAGCAGGGCTGCAGCAGAGCTGCCCACTGGGCTGGGCAGGGCAGGGGGGGTCTTCCGGCCCCACTCACTGTGGATGGTGCCACATCTGGACGTGCTGGCCTGGCCTGGCAGGACGGGATGGCATTAAAGACATGTGACCTTAAGGGCTCCCTGAAGAAAGCCACTCAGGAATCCCAGCGCGAGCCACGGAAGGTGGGAAATGCACGCCTTGATGCCAAAGGCCCTCATTTAGCTTTCTGAGGAAGGATGAGGGTGACAATCATTCAAGATGTGACTTCGCAACACGTGAAACCCCCGTCCGAGGTGGCAGCTGGAAATAAATTATATTTCCTTTGAAGGAAAGAGGTGTCTCCAGCACTTTTCTATCTGAACTCCTTTCTGACTGCTTTTCAATTTGTTTGCTTGAAGGCCATAAATACAACCCCGCCGCATTCTAGAAAAGTCTCCACATGGTGTTTGGTGGGGTGAGGGATGGAAGCAGAGCGGATGCCACGCGGGGAGATGCGGCCCATCTGGGGGTGGGGTTTGCTTTCCAAACACCTTTGCCTCCTGAGTAGTTGCTGAGGCCTGATCATACCCCATCTCAGAAGAAGTTGCATAGTTGCCAGGCTTCCTAGCTGCCATGGCAGGAATGTGGATTTCCCCTCATTTTCAGAACATCCTAAAGGCAGGGGGGGAGAGGTGGAGTCCTGGGTGGCATAGGGACCCACAGCACCTATGGCACAGCAGAGGCTGCAGGTTGAGCAGGTCACTCTCGTGGGGTAAGATGAGCCCACCAAGTTCAGGCACGAGATACACAGGGAGGCTGGGGAGCGGAGAGAGGGCAGGGCCTGTAGCCGTGCACGGCCGGCCCGGGGTGCCCTCCAGCAAGCTCTGATTTCAGACAGGAGTGGGGAGCGCCAAGCAAGGCCCAATGCATGCCATGAGTCACAGCAGCTCATGGCGACGGGAAAGTGGCATCTGAAGGGAGGGATGCTGTCCACACCAACACCACAACAGTCTGGGGGGGAGACGGAAGAGGTGCCTTGGCCCTGACACAGCACCCACGAACAGCACGAGGGCAGAACTCAGCCCGTCTTCGCCTCCAGAAAATCAGCCTCAGACTACAAAGTGAAAAATACATGTTGAGAAAAGTGGGCAGGTTCTGGAGGGGCTCTCGGGGAGCAAGGGCCTCCTCCTGGGCGCCTCCACGGCCCTCTGATGCTGTTCTCCCCATGTGGAGGCCCAGGGCAGGGCACTGGAAGGCTGAGAGGAGGCCCCGGGCTCTGCTGGTGGCAGTTGGCAAATGTGCCCATCATGGCCTCCCCGGGATGCAGGCTGGGGGCTGGCGTCACCAGTGGGCAGGTTTCATGGCATGTGCTCTGGCTTTGGTCCCATCAGTGTTTCTGTTCTTAACGAGTGCTCCTGTTCCCCCGGCATCCTTCTCTGGACCAGGTGTGAGGCCAGCATTTTTCGAACTGTTTCAAAACCTCACTACACCCTGCAAGTTTCACAGATGAGGAAAAAGAGCCCAGGAAGCTCGGTGCTTGCCCAGGGCTGCAGGGATGGCAGGGCCGGGTGAGCCTAAGGGTCCGTCTTTCTCATCAGACCATGTTTCTCCCTAGTGAGGTTAGAGACAGCTCCTATGCAGACATAGGGAATGACCCCAAATGTGCAGATGTCACAAAAACCAGAAGAGTGGTATCTACATTGGATGACAGAGGCCGGAACTGTGCAGCCCTCATCAGGCCAGGCCAAATCTCAGAAGAGGGAGCTTCCATGCAAGGCTCTTGTGCTGAAAAGCCACTGCCCAGAACTGGCCTGTGGACTAGGGTCCCCAAAGGAAATGCAGTTCAGTAAGATCCCGCCCTCTTCTATGTCTGATAACCCGAGAATGGCAAGCAACCCACCGCCTTCACCTGCTTTTCTGATGCATATACATCGTGCACACTTGGGAGACAGGACAGTGAACCTGGTTTTGGGGCCGATGACTCAGGAACTTGTCACTTGCTCACCCTCGAGCTGCTCATTTCCTGGGATGAAACAGATGGACCAGGGACCAGGACTGGAGCACTGCGTTAGGCAAACCATCCGCCCACCCCAGCACCTAGGTCAGAATCACTGCATCCTGGCCCCGCAGGTTTCCTGCTGCAGCCGGGTCTGCACCACACGCTCCCCCTCTGCAGTTCAGCCTCCAAGAAGCTGAGTGTGGGGGTGCAGGTGTGTCCAGCTTCCCATGGGGTTACACGGGCTGCTCGAGTGCCTCCCCTGGCTGGCTGCTTCTCATCAAGGGGGAATTTTTATTCTGCACGGGAAAGGTTAGGTGGATCCTGCACTGGTGATCTCCTGTCATCATCATGCCACTGAACTGAACATGGAAATGAACACCGAAACTCAACCCCCTTCTCAAACGAGTTGTTCCTAACTCCGCCCTCGGTCAGTGCCTCTCCCAGCCTTGGTGATAATTAGCTTGAAAGTGGGAACCAGAGTATGGTCAGCAAAGGAAAGACTTCTGGTTAGACACTGAAATACGAACAGATTAGCCACCCGTCTTCTTTATTTGGAAAGACCCTCGAACCTGCCTTTCCTTCTGCTACCAAAACTTGGGCCCTAGAAAGCGGCCGCTGCGTGGAGCAGATGGGCGTCACGGGGAGCAGCAGGGGAGGAGCTGTGTTTTCTAAGGAGGACTCACGGCGGCCCGTGCGGGCTGGGCTGGGGGCCGAGAAGGGAAAAAACCAATCTAACAATCAGGTTGTGGAAGGCAAAGTGAAACAAGAAGTCATTTGGGAAAATATTATATTATAAACACATAGGATAATATGTACACACTCATATACATCCCGAAGACAAGCCTCAAGGAATTCCGTTTCTTCTCAAAAGAAGGCTTCACTATGATAAAGCATTCCTATAGTGGGGATTGACTACAATGAAATAATTTAAGAATTTCATTTATACTAGATCTGTGTTCACTACAGAGTCTACGGTAAAGGCTGTGTGGAGGTGAATGTGTCTAGTGGATTAGAACACGAATGCGTTCGTCAAAAATAGGCAATGACCTTTCTTCTCTATTCACATTGACAATAGCTACACAGTGATGAAACGCACACTGAAAAACCGGGTGGCAAGACCATGGGACTGTCGTCAAGGTTCTCAGGCGTGTGGCTTCTGGACCTATTAGACTTTCGGATACGAGTGATCTCCACCTAGCTTCGTTAAGATTAGAAATTTCCATGAAACACGTACCCACGTATAAATTCTGTGTAAAGCTTTATTTTTTCCCCACCTACTTTAATTTTTTTAAAAAGTGAAAGAAGAGGAAAAACTCTTATAAAACATAAGGTTTAATATACGAGAGCAAGGAACACACCCTGGAGGCTGCCAGCGCGCGTGGCTTTGCGTTTCTGTGCTATGTGAGTCTAGTGTCCTCGTCTTCCATTGTGACAACCCTTCCCCACACTGTCACACTGCTAACGGGCTCTGGGCAAAGCGACCCCGTTTTCTTTTTAACCTGGGGGATGCCATGGTTTGGCTGACTACGTTTGATGACCACCACTGAAGCCAGCTGACGTTTGAAGTGGCCAGGTACTTGCGCAGAGGACCGGGCTGCCAGGTCAAGGCCGTCTGGTTCTCAGGAGCCAGTCTGTGCCACAGAACCATCGGCAGCTGCCTTCGTAAGGCACCTCGGTCTGGCATTCAGAAAACCACCCCATCCACCAGAGCCCCTTGGTCTTGGTTAACAAAAGCTGTATCTGATCTAAATCATACTTTCAATCACGAGAAATCACATTCCTTCTTTTCCTTTTCTAATATACTCCAGTGTGTCTTTTTTTTTTTCCCTTTCTCAATTTTAATAAGCAAATTGTACCACCATCTTACTCTGAGATGTTCCTTTTTAAAAGCTGTAGATCACATTAATGGAAGTGTTTACTGCTGGGAATATTTTCCATGTACAATGATCTGTAACCCTCTTATCTCAACTAGTTGCACATTATTAGTTCACATCCAGTTCAATTTATAAATTAAGAGAGGTGCCATTTGTCTGTACAAAAATCAATGCATATTTATGAACTTCTTTTATTCAAATATATTTTCACACATCTGATCTAAATACATAATACAGAAGCCTGTGTGACTTGGGCAATGCAGCCCAGGAGGGCCTGAGACAAACACATCCACCTTGGCAGAAGGACATAAAATCTCTCTTACGGTTGGAAAAAATAGCCTTTTGTGTATTTACTTAGTTTACGAAATATATTCGAAATGCTATTATTTGCTGAATTTGTGATTTCCTTTTGAATTTCTGAGTTATTCTTATTTATTTTTCCCATTTTGTTTTTGCACCAAAGAGACCGCCGTCAAATAATACTCAGCGACTGATTTCCTCTCTTTGGACTGAAAAATTAAACAGATACTAAATTATGACAGTGAATTTAGAAAGGAGGGCTCCAAGGGCTTGAAAGAACATGTCTGGGATAATATGATGCTTCTAAGAGTATTGCAAT
This sequence comes from Plecturocebus donacophilus, assembly GCA_004027715.1. Classification (NCBI taxonomy): domain Eukaryota; kingdom Metazoa; phylum Chordata; class Mammalia; order Primates; family Pitheciidae; genus Plecturocebus; species Plecturocebus donacophilus. The sequence goes on from PVKP010009379.1 coordinate 29,869, forward strand.
CACATCGTGGCAATCACCGGAGCGTGCCGCGTAACTACCTCCTCGGCTAATATGCTTTCTTCTCGGTGATGACTAATCATGTTCTATTAAACAGCAGTAATGCTGGAAGAACTCAACTATACAAGTGTAATGAAGCCAGTATTCTCCCTGGACAGATTAGCTACAACTGATTTGACACATACCATCATAGGGGCTTCAAACCTGACAAACTCTGTGCTTGCTTCTGATTTATGCCGTCAAGCTCCTCAGAGAAGAGATGGAATCCAAGTGTTCCGTTTGGTAGAGGTGAAATGTACTCATGTGCTTAACTGCCAGTTAAGGAAAGTTGCCCCTTCTCCTTGTTCCTCGCCTCCCCTCCCCCTCACGTCCCCGTCTCTTGTGCCACCAGGACAAGGGTCCTGCGCCGTGTGCGTGTGCTATCATCAAAGAGCCGAGGCCCGACGCCCTCTCCTGTTTGTGGTTTAGGGGAGTTTATGCAAAGGAGCCGCTTCTTCTGCAGTCTCCCGGCCGCCTTTTCGCCCCTCGAGGATGTCCAGGTTTTGTGATTTTGTTTGGGGTGAGGGTGGGTGAGTGGGTGGGAGGAGGCGACCACCAGGAAGAGTGAGGGGATGCGACGGGACTCACGTGCTTCGACTTCCGAGCGAGTATGTGGTGAGGCTGCCGTGTGCGGCGGGCGGGTGGGCACGGCTGCCCCTCAGATGATGGTGGGCACCCTCCCGCTGCTGTTGTTCCGGTTATTGTTTCTCCTGGACAGGTTGGGGGTGGCCATGAGCACGAAGCGCTCGTCGGGGCAGCCGTATTGCAGCAGCACGTCGATGCACTCCTGGCTGGAGGCCTGTCGGGCGTAGGCCAGTGCGGTGTTCCCGTGGGCATCGCGGGCCATGACGTCCACCCCGTACTATGGAGGCAACAGAGCCCACGTTAGTGTCATAGAGGAATGTGATGAAGGAGAGGGCAGGGAAGCTTTCTCTCAGCTCTTGCACCTGGTTTGTGCTCGGACCGCAGGGCCAGCTATGGAACTGGCTGGGCGCAGGAACCTGCTGGTGGCAGCCTGCACCCGTGGCCAGCGTATCCTTTTAAGGAAAGGACATGTTTTTTTTTTTTTTCAACTGAAAGCCCCTCCTTTGTGTAATATTGAGGATATTTTTGGGATAACTTTAGTTTTGCTGTTTCTATTTTGACTTTCCAATTGCACAAAGAAGAAAAAAATCGTTTTGATCTCAGAGGGAATTTTCATTATAAAAAAATACATAAATAAGAGTGCAAGAAGAAAAAAAATCACCCATAATCTTGTTATTCAGAGATAACCTCTGTGAATTAGTGTATTGCCTTCCAATGAGTTTTTTTTTAATCTAAATGTATATATGCATAACTGAGATAAAACTATACAAGTAACTTGTATCCTTTTTTTTCATTTTTTACCGATCAATGCACTGTGAGCATTTTCTTACATCATTAAAAATGACTCAGAAGCCTGGCACAAGCTGCAGTGGCTTACTTCAGCCCAGGAGTTCAAGACTACCTGAGCAATACAGGGAGACCTTGTCTCCACAAAGAAACACATTTAAAAAATTAGCGGGGCATGGTGGTGAGTGCCTGTGGTCCCAGATACTCAGGAGGCTGAGGTGGGAGGATCGCTTGAGTCCAGGAGGCAGAGGCTGCAGTTAGCTGAGATCACACTGCTACACTCCAGCCTGGGCAACAAAGTGAGACCTGTCTCCCCACCCCAAAAAAGCATGACACATGCTAGTCATATGGTATTCCACCATATGAACCCCATTCAGAACTCTCCTGTTACCTGCTGAACATTGGGTAAAAATTGTCACTGGAACAAACAGTCCCTGATGTATGTCCTCACATAGAATCTTTCTCAGGGTCTGGGATTAGTAAGTGACGATTAGAAGGGGGAAAATACGAGTTAAAGTACACAACATTTTTAAGCCTTTTGCTCATGAAAAAGAGTGAATTCACTTCCACTTCGGCCAACTTACAATGTGTGGGACTCAGAGGCCACTCAACAGCATGGAACCACTACCATCAAAGGAATTTTCGTGCAATTTGGGAAGGAAAGATGGCCTGTAATTTATAACTGTGTCCCCCACTCCCACCAAAAATTCACATGTTTAAGTCCTAACACCCAGTACTTTAGAACTGTATTTGGAGATAGAGCCTTTATGGTGGTATAGAAGCTTAAATGAGGTCACAATAGGATTAGTATCTAGACAAGAAGAGGAAGAGGCTGGGTGTGGAGGCTCATACTTTGTAATCCCATCACTTTGGGAGGCTGAGGTGAGAGAACTATTTAAAGCCAGGAGTTCAAAACCCATGGGCAATATAGTAAAACCTTAGCTTTACAAAAAAATTTTTAAAAATTATCATTCACGGGAGTGCATGCCTATGGTCCGAACTACTTGGGAGGCTGGGGTGGGAGGACTGCTGGAGCTCAGGAGTTTGAGGTGACAGTGGGCTACGATTGTGCCACTGCACTCCAACCTGGAGAGGAGAGCAAGACTTTGTCTCAAAAAGAAGGGGGTCAGGGAAGGAAAGATCTACCAGGAGTGAGTGAAGAGGAAAGGCCCTGTGAGAACACAGGGAGAAGGCGGCCGTCTGCCAGCCACGGAGAGAGGCCTCGCCAGAAACCATCCCTGCTAGCCCTTTGATCTTATACTTCCAGCCTCCAGAACTGTGAGAAAATAAACGTCTGTTGTTTAAGCACCCTGTCTGCGTATTTTGCTATGGCAGCCCTAGCATACTACATACGACTCTTAATTTGTATTACATCACATGTATGACTGATGAGCAGGAGTGCGTTATCGGAGTGCTTTTGGCGTAGCATCTGTACATCTCATCTCACGCTCCCAATGCACCCATCAAAAAGGCCAGATCCAAATCATGCAGAAACCTGCAGCATTCTACACGTGCTGCTGTAGAATCTGCTGCTGTGCTACCCATCCTGCCTTGCCGGTGGAGACAGAAGAGCCTCCTGCTGGGTGACCCACCTCTGGGTGCTGCCCCCAACTCCTGGGCACACACCTGCCTTCCCTACCTGGGGAGGCTCCCTGCAGGCAGCTTTCTGCCTGCCTTAGGTGGGGATCTGGGGTGGCTGAAGCCCCAGGAGACCACAGGCAGCCCCGATGTGGGCGTGGGCTTCTCAGACGCAGCTCCTGGGTGGCACAGGCAGGACCTTGCACAATTGCTTTATCCTTCTCTTTCGCTCATTCAAGCACTGTGACAAATGCTTCAACAGGAATGTAAAGAATAATTTTCCCCCGTAGAAATTAATCCGAATGGTTCAAAAGAAGCCCTTTGACAAACGCCTACCACATCAAACCTCAAAGTTTAGGGTCCAGTATTTCTGGATTAAGTGAATAAAAACACCAAAGGTTTGGAAAAGGGGAAACCCTATGAGCCCTCCAGTTAATACACCCCCTTTCCGCCAGAAGATGATGGAAATGAAAAAGTGGGACACCCCCAACCCTGCCTGACAAGGGACAATCCCAAACGTGCAATTTCCAGAAACTCTAGCAAGTGCTGTACACGGAGGACCGACTATCTCTCCATAAGGTCCTGTGCACTTCAATCTGAATTTCTCATTAGGAGCTCTTCTCACTTGCAGACGAAGAGCCTTCTGCCAGAAAGATGTCCACAGAAGCAGAACAGAACAGAGTGGCCCCTGCAGGCCCATCCTCCGCCAGGTGTGCCGGCCACCTACCCAGATGAGGAGCTGTGCCAGGACTACGTTCCCTTTGCGGCAGGCCAGGTGCAGCGCTGTGCGGCCATCTCCCTCCCCGCAGGTCTCGTTCACCTCGTCCCGGGAGCCGTGCGCCAGCAGCAGGATGGCCGTCCGCAGGTCCTCGTCAGCGGTGGCCCGCAGCAGGTGCTGGCCCAGGGACAGCTCTGTGCAGGGTAGCGGGGCCAGGAAGAGCTTCTGCTCATACTTGGCACGGATCCACCGTTCCTTCTCTTCCCTGCAAAGCCACCAAACAGGTGTGGTCACCATCAAGCAAGAGAACACAGGAACAGAGAGGGAAGCGAAATAGCAGAAAGCAAGGGTCTTCACTCGGCACAAAGCCCCCTGGGGGAGAGGTTAATCCACCTTCACAAAACAGTATCCTCACCAGCAGCATCAACCCAGAAATGCAGGTTCTCGGCCACGCCCCAGACCCCCTGAATCCGAACCTCTCTGTGCATTTTAACAAGCCCTGCAGGGGGATCTAATAGCCCCCAGCTGTGAGAGTCCTGATCTCAGGCTCATACATTGCCTTGGTGCTCTCTGTTTCTGTCACTTTTCGCATAGAAGCTGTCCTTGGAAAGAAAGCAATCAAGTGAGGGCTCAAGGCCGCGGCCTCGGATCAGCGGCTCACACACCCCGATGTACGGGGGAGCCACCCTAACTGCCTCGGATCCGCACGACGGAAGCATGAGCTCCGGGGCTGAGAGCTCAGTTTCACTTTAAGCAAGAAAGACTGTAAGTCAGGACTGTAGGACACCTGGCTCGAGTCAGAGGGTGGGGGACAGCTAGTGCGCTCCCCACACCTGGGGGTGACCATGTGCTCTTAGCTCCAAACTCTGAAACAGGCGGTGTGTGTGGACTCCCCAGGTCTCCAAACCGTTTCAGCTGCAGAAAACACGGCAACAGACTCCCGCAGGAGAGGGCTGAGACTCCAATTGAGGAGGTTTAGAGGGAGATGCAGCTTCTGGAACCTGCAGATACTTGGGGATGGCTTAAGTGGAGGGGACAGACGTCAGGAATTCCTTAAATGACAAAGAACGGCGGGTTTTTCTGAGGGAAATTGTTCCAGGGCCTGGGAAGCTGGCAGGACGCTCCTGGAAGTCAGAGCTGTCTGTGGGCAGAGCCAGAGAAGAGAACGAAGCTGGGGAGGGGTGGATGGGGCCGGGGATGTGGAGAGTGGATGACGCTGGTGCCTGCCCCATGCCCCCAGCATCACAACCTGGCTGAGATGGGGCTGCCGGAGCTGGGCAGTGTAATGCCTGGCCTCCTCTACAGAGGACGGGGACCCTGATACACAAGTGTGGGGAGGGCTGAGGAGAAGGAGAGGACAGGATGAGACGAGAAGCTCAAGAAATGCAGGAGGAAACCGGAAGCGAGGCACAGTTACGCTGACCCAAAGGAAGGACCCCAGGCGAGCAGCTCCTGTACTCTGTGGCTGCTGCTGATGGTTTCTGGTTTCTCAAAAAAGAGTGTGAGAGATACTGAAAACTCAGGACTCTGCTGCACAGCTAGAGGGGGAAAAAAAAGGTGAGGTGGTAGGGGACAAGAAGTTATACAAACAGTGTGAGATTTTACATGTGCTGTTGAAATTTTACAAGGAGCCCGAAGCAGAGCCCGGCCAGGGAAGTGCTCCCCGCCTGCCTTTCTGACCAGGATGATGAAGAAAAGAGGCCAAGCATGATGGTTCACGCCTGTAATCCCAGCATTTGGGAGGCCGAGGTGGGCAGATCTCCTGAGGTCAGGAGTTTGAGACTAGCTTGGCCAACAGGGCGAAACCCCGTCTCTACTAAAAATACAAAAATTTGCCAGGTGTGGTGGTGTGCGCCTGTAATCCCAGGTACTTGGGAGGCTGAGGCAGGAGAATCGCCTGAACCCAGGAGGCAGAGGTTGCAGTGAGGCGAGATTGTGCCATTGCACTCCAGCCTGGGTGACAGAGTAAGACTACATCTCAAAAAAAGAAAGAAGGAAAGAAAGAAAAACAAAAGAAAGAAAAACCCTGCAAGAAGGGACCGCAATTACCCACAGAGACTTCAATAATGCGTTGATTCACAGTCACCCCCTCCTAAAATTCAGAAGTTTCTCCAGGGGAATAGTCAGAGTACACAGCTACAAACGACACGGAGAAATCACTCAGGGCTTCTGCGAAAGTCTAGAAAGAAAACTCATTACCCGTGACATTTCTGCTTCCGAAGCACAGAGGAAAGGCCTTGTTTACACCTTTTACCCGTGTTTACACTGCACCTAGTGATCTAGTGTCCGGTTAGCCCTAATCTGTTTTTAAATACTTAGGCAAACAAATTCTTCCAGGAGTAAATCTGGATTAGTTTTGCTTCACTTCCTGGTACATGTGAGTGACCCCAGGGTGACCCCCGACTCTTTTCATTTGGAGATTTCTAGGACAAACATTTGGCTACAGCTGAGAACTGACACCAGCCCCCAAAACGCAGTGGAGGCAGCCCCTGCACCCCACTAGGGCAAAAACACAAGCACAAAAGCACCGACGGTGTCTGGGAAACACGGGTTAAGGAGACAGACAAAAAGAAGTAGTTCTGATACTATTTTAAACACCTTATTTAAAATGCATTAAACGTTTGTTGATGGATTTCATAAATCACAAAAGAGAAGGAGCAAAACGTGAATTAAATGAAAAGGGATGACGGTGAAGGATATGTCCAGATTTTCGAGTTCCAATTTGCTAACTCTCATTTTTTGGTAGGCATTAAAATCACAACTATTTTATTCCGCTCTGATTGATTTTAAGAGTCATTGCCAAATCACCTAGGGATAAACCAGAGAACTTAACATAGTAGCTACAGTGCTAACTACAATTATTCAATTTTCTTTTATATTTGAAGACCCTAGCCAAAGAATGAGTATAAACCTACGGCTTGTGAACCCTTCGCTGTGTCAGTATGTTCTCCCTGGAACCGCTGGAGTGACTCTGTCTCACATCTCACCCCACAGGCAACCTCATCTCAACTGACAAGCTGATACACATGTGATGAGCTGTTCTTCACTTTTAAAAATCAGCATTGTTGATACCACCTTAATCCTGCAAGAATGGCTGTAATCAAAAAATCAAAAAACAGTAGATGTTGGTATGGATGTGGTGAATGGGGAACACTTCTACACTGCTGCTGGGAATGTCAACGAGCATAGCCTCTATGGAGAACCGTGTGGAGATTCTTTAAAGAACTGAAAGTAGAATTACCGTTTGATCCAGCAATCCTACTACTGGGTATCTCCCTAGAGGAAAAAAAAAAATACTCACACACGCATGTTTACAGCAGCACAATTCACAATTGCAAAATCGTGGAACCAACCCAAATGCCCATCAATAACAGGTGGATAAAGAAACCGTGAGAGAGATACACACACACACACACATATATGCATATATATACATACATGTATACACACACATATACATATACATGATGGAATACTATACAGCCATAAAAAGGAATGGATTAACAGCATTTGCAGTAACCTGAATGAGATTGGAGACCGTTATTCTAAGGAAAGTAACTCAGGAATGGAAAGCCAAACATCATATGTTCTCACTGATATGTGGGAGCTAAGCTATGAGGACACAAAGGCATAAGAATGATACAATGGAGTTTGGGAACTTGGGGGAAGAGTGGGAGGGGGTGAGGGATACAAGACTATAAATAGGGTGCAGCATATACTGCTTGGGTGATGGGTACACCAAAATCTCACAATCACCACTAAAGAACTTACTCATGGCCGGGCGTGGTGGCTCACGCCTATAATCCCAGCACTTTGGGAGGCTGAGGAGGGTGGGTCTCTGGAGGTCAGGAGTTCAAGGCCAGCCTGGCAAACAAGATGAAACCCCATCTCTACTAAAAATACAAAATAGGCGGGTGTGGTGGTGGGCACCTGTAATCTCAGCTACTCCGGAGACTGAGGCAGGAGAATGGCTTGAACCCAGGAGGCAAAGGCTGCAGTGAGCTGAGATTGCACTGCTGCACTCCAGCCTGGGCGACAGAGTGAGACTGTCTCAAAAAAAAAAAGAAGAAAAAAAAAGAATTTATTCATGTAACCAGATACCACCTGTACCCCAATCACTTATGGGAAAAATCAGCATTGTTTAAATTATGTAATAAAAGGAGGGTGCAGGTTTTGTGGGGCCAAAAATGTATACCATTCTGGAAGCCTCCTTTGAGAGAAAGATTCTAGGACTCTGTACGTGAGTTAGGAAGAGGGCCTGGAGGAGGACGGTAGAGGAGGCAGCCCCCAAGTTTCAGGCTTCCTTATTGAAACTACTGTGGGAGCTAGAACCGGTGATTGGTAAGGGCTTGAAACCCTCTAGCAGTTCAGACACAGAAAACGGGGTTTTGGCATTGGAGAGTGTCATCTTGGAACACTGCAGAGAAAGGAGGGAAGTACCGAGTCCCTTGGTGACTCCTCAGCAGGATCAGCCTCCCCGCGGGCTCCACGTCTCTGCCTCTCTCCACCAACAACGCCCCCAGATCTGTTCCTGCAGCTTTTATCACCTGATGGAACCAAAGCTCTTCACTCAAACTTCTTGTGCTACTTAAAAGCAGAAGCTTTCGGCCGGGTGTGGTGGCTCACGTCTGTAATCCCAGCACTTTGGGAGGATCACTTGAGGTCAGGAGTTTTGAGACCAGCCTGGCCAACATAGTGAAACCTGTCTGTACTAAAAAATACAAAAATTAGCTGGGTGTGGTGGCGCATGCCTGTAATCCTAGCTACTTAGGAGGCTGAAGCAGAAGAATTGCTTGGACCCGGGAGTTGGAGGTTGCAGGGAGCCAAGATCGCACCATTGCACTCCAGCCTGGGTGACAGAGCGAGACTCTGTCTAAACAAAAGAAAACAAAGCAAAAAAAAACAGAAGCTTTCAATGCTGCCTCCTGAGTCCTTTGGGACTGCAATATTTCATTGTTTTTTCGGATACTAGGAGGTAGCCAGAGAGTTAGGGGCAGCCACTGGGCTTTGTGTCTGCATCCGAAGTGATTCTTGTTAGCAGCCAAAATTTAACTAGTATGAAGACAGGACTCAGACGAGGGCAATGGACTATTTGGGTGCTAATTCAGCAACCTCATGCATGGCAGCCACCTGCTGTGACTTGAAGCCCACCTCCTGGGGCTGTTCCCTTCCTGATGCCAGGGGGAAAGCTTAGCTCCCTACACTTTCTTCAATGGCCAAAGGTAGGGAAAAGAAATCTCCTCACCAACGCTGGGCTCAAAGGCTGCACTCTGAAGCACTGGAGGTTGCGGCTTACGTGCCTGCTGTTTTCTATGTAGGGATGTAGACTTTCTAATAACTTCTTGGACCCTCCTTCCTTCATCTATCACATGTGGACAGGGACGTCTACACCAGGCAGGGCTGTTTTGGGATTTGAGATCATGCATGTGGATGACAGCATGGCCACAGTGGTTCCCCTGCAAAGAGCAGCTACTGTTATGACTGAAGAGAACAACCTCTCTGATAGTTCAGCGTGATGGTGAGCACACAGCTCACAGCAGAAGCGGCACGTGTAAACAAAGTGCTAGGGGCCGCGGGTGCAGAAGGCCTGCTGGGCACTGAGGGCTTCTACATCATGGCTGTCTGTATACATGAGCCTCACACGACTCTACATGCTTAGCATGGCAGGGGGGGCCGCTCTTGGCCGGAGGCCTTGCCAAGCCTGCTGGCATCCTGTGAGCTCCCCCGAGGGTGCAAAGGATGCCGAGACTCTGGGGTAAGAGGACTCTGGCTGGTTAAATGACCTCACAGCTGTCAGAGTTGCAGGGGCAGCATCTGGTTGGCTCCTGCCCATAGCCTTGAGATGTGTAAAGACTTCCTGGATGTTAGAGGCTGAGTTATGTCCCACAAAATTCACATGCTGAAGCCTTAACCCTCAATGTGGCTGAATGTGGAGATGGGGTCTTCAAGGAAAGAATTAAGCTTAAATGATGCCATAAAGGTAGAGCCCCAATTCAATACGCCAGGTGCCAGTATAAGAGAACGGGACACTGGCGATGTCTCTCTCTCCCTCTGAGCGTACCCGGAGGAAAGGCAGGACACAGGGAGAAGGTGCCGTCTGTGAGCCAGGGAGAGGTATCTCACCAGAAATGAACCCTGAGGGCACCCTGACCACAGACTTCCAGCCTGCCGAACTGTGAGATGTGAATGTCCCGTGCTGAAGCCACCCACGTGTAATATGCTATTACGGCAGCCTGAGCTGACGTACACTCTGGACAGTATCCTCCATCTTTCTCACTAGTGTCTGCATACACAGGTCACACGTGACAAGGGACAGGCTGACAATGGCTTCTTCTCGATGAGACTATTCCATCCAGAAGCATCTGCCCTAACTAAGAACCCACGACGTCAAAGCACACAGACCCAAATGGTCACTCGGATGCCTCGATTCTACTTCTGGGATCCCGGCTTGTCTCGGCCAGCCTTTCATTTTCCCCAAGGAAGGCCAGTTCAAGAGCAGGCAGCTGGCAGTAGATCACCTCCCCTCATTCCAATCCCCGGGAGGACCACTGTTCATAGCCTCCGTTAGCTAATGAGCTAAAAAATGAATTATTGGCGCGGCCGGCCGTCAGCAGAAAGGAGGGGGCCCAGCTCCTCATTTGATGCGGTGCTGACACACCTTTAAATAAATCAACCGCAGGAGAGCGAGGGAAAAGGAGGGAATGGGCGACTCATCAGAAGAAAGCCACTGACCCAATCCCCAAAATAAAAAGAAAAGGTACGTTTCAGGTGCCATTGCATTTTATATGTGCTTCTCCTCCTGCCTAAAGGAAGGTGTCTTTTATAGGTGGCTCTTTACCTCTCTCTGGGCCATGACAGGAAGCCATCCACAGGGACAGCCAGGCGCTGAGCATGGGACTTAGGAATCACCAGGCGGGAGCAGGGCCTGGGTTGCGGGAGCCCTGAGCTCACTGGGTGTTTTGGGGTCTGCAAGCTTGGAGACAGACACGCTGGCGCTGCAGCCTGATGGGCTCTGGTGCACCTGAGCTTGAGGAGCAGTCACTTGGCCAAGGTGGCTTCCCTGCGTCTACCCCAGAGATAATTCTGGATACTCCCCACCTGCAACCCACACACTTAGTGCCTGCCACGCCAAATCCACATGACTCAGGTGGCAAGGTGTTATCTCCCCGTAACCAGACCACTCAGTGTGGGGGTAAGGATGACAGTAACAGACTTTATTGATCATTCCTGGTAACACTAGACTCTTAAGGGGACCCCGAGCATGTACATATTTTAAAAAACAAACTCCATATCCAATGAAGAACAAGATGCACATGTGATGGCAGAGTGCTGGCCATATTTTGGGAAATCATGGGAAAAAAGAAAGGCTGCAGAAAAGAAGAGACGGTCAATTTCATTGCAAGTTTCAGAGGGAGAAAAAGAACAGAGAGCCTAGAACTGACAGACACAGCTTTTCCTTCTTTGAAACAGAGCAGGAAGGAAGGGAAGACCCAGAGAATTTTTCACCATCCAGGCCGGACAGGGCTGCAGAGCGGGAGCAGGGAGGCTCCCAATCTGGCCCCCACCTTCAGGACAGGCCTGGGGCCATGAGGTTGCCAGCTGGCAGCCTGGCAGGGCCAGAGTTCTCTTCTCTGGAAAAAGATGGATGCTGAGCTGCCTTTAACCTGCCCAGGGACCAGACTGAGAGAGTGGGAAAGCCCTCGGTGCGTGTGCCTGAGTGTGAGTGCCCACTCCCGATGCCTGGGCCCCTGAGCCTGGGCCGGGATGCCCATGCTGCTCCCAGCTTGCCCAGCGTCATACAACTCCCAGAGCCTGCAAACAGAAAGCAGGTGCTGCACAGATGGCACGCAGCCAACCCAGCGGCGACAGATTCAACGCAGAGTCGGGAACAGATCATGAGGGATGGGATGCAGGGGGCATTTCTGTTTACAAGAGAAAATGTGGAAATCAGGGTTGGGGAGAGAGAGTTTTGATTGCTTTTTTCTTTTTTTCTGAGATGGAGTCTCACTGTGTTACCCAGGCTGGAGTGCAGTGGCGCAATCTCAGGCTGGAGGGCAGTGGCACGATCTCAGCTCACTGCAACCTCCGCCTTGCAGGTTCAAGCACTTCTCCTGCCTCAGCCTCCTGAGTAGCTGGGATTACAGGCACCCACCATCATCCCCGGCTAATTTTGTATTTTTAGTAGAGACGAGGTTTCACCATATTGGCCAGGCTGGTCTTGAACTCCTGATCTCAAGTGATTCGCCTGCCTTAGCCTCCCAGAGTGCTGGGATTACAGGTGTGAGCCACCACACTCCAGAGCTTTTATTTCAATCTCTGTGGCAAGGATCCAAGGTGGGGGCCAGTCATCACATGCAGGCTGCACCAGGCTCTGTCTTGGGGTTACAGGTCCTGGGGTGAAAGCCTTGTGGGGAGACCATGTGGGAGCCCTCACTGCAGTGTCCGATGGAGAATACACCTGAGCAGGACCAGTCATGTGACTGATGACTATGATGAAAAGGCAACAACCAACTGTGAAGGTTTATCTGTCCTCAAGTGACTGGGGGATGCTATGGGGAGGTCTGTGTGTTTCCAGCACTTCACACTAATACTGGGATCGACCTTTTCTTCTTCTTTTTCTTCTTTTATTTTTTTTTTTGAGACAGGGTCTCTCTCTCACCCAAGCTGGAGTGCAGTGGCTTGACCAGGTCTCACCTCGACCTCCTGGGCTCAAGCAGTCCTCCCAACTCAGCCTCCCAAGTAGCTGGGAATACAGGTGCACACCACCATGTATGGCCAATTTTTTGTACTTTCTGTAGAGGCAGGGTTTTACCATGTTGCCCAGGCTGGTCTCAAATTCCTGGACTCAAGTGATCCACCTGCTTCGACCTCCCAAAGTGCTGGGATTACAAATGTTGAGACATGGTGCCTGGTCTTCTTCTCTCTCTCTCCCTCTCTTTTTTTTTTTTAAAGACAGGGTCTTGCTGTGTTGCCCAGGCTGGGTTTGAGCAGGCTGGATCGCTTCGGGTTCAAGCAATCCTCCTCCCTCAGCCTCTTGAGTAGCTGTGCCACCATGCCTGGCTAAATTTGTGTGTGTGTAGAGATAGCAGTCCTCCCACCTCAGCCTCCTAAGTAGCTGGGCCTATAGGCATGTGGCATCATGCCCAGCTGGGAGCAGCCCTTTCTCATCCCAGTAACTGGCAATGCTGCAGTGAGGGTGCCTTCCCTGCAGCGATTTATCATTGAAGTCTGCTGTTTGATCACTGCTAGTGTTTGTGTCACCCCAAATCCATTTGCTGAAATCCTAACTCCCCAAGGCGATGTTACTAAGAGGTCGGGCCTAGGTGGTGATGGCCCTGCCCTCCTAAATCGGATTTAGTGCTCATATAAGAGGCCTGAGACAGCTGGTTTGCCTTTTCTACCACATGAGGACGTAGAATAAGGCACCCATGAAGCAGAGACTGAGCCCTCGCCAGACGCCGACTCTGCCGTGCCTTGACCTTGGACTTTGCAGCCTCCAGAACCGTGAGCCAGACATTTCTGCTGTTTATAAATTACCCCATCTAAGGTATTTTGTTATAGCAGCCCCAGAAGACTAAGACAATAATAAACCTAGGGCTTCCTGCATAATTTCTCAATCTTTATTTACAATGCTACATGAGCCAAGAGGTGGGTTGTAGGTGATTGATCATGGACATATATTTATATAAATGTAGAGTCGCTATTCAAATAGGCAAACTCTGTTATACAGACTAGGAAAAGTATCAGTAATGTTCATAGCCAATGCTTATCTAGTATTTGCGATGTGCCCACCACTGAGTTGAGGCTTTTTTATTTTTTGAGACAGGGTCTAGCTTTGTCACCCAGACTAGAGTGCAGTGGTGCGATCACAGCTCACTGCAGCCTTGAACTCCTGGCCTCAAGTGATCCTCCCGCCTCAGCCTCCCAAGTAGGTGGAACTACAGGTGCATATCACCATGCCCAGCTAATTTCTCATTTTTTTTTAGAGAGAAGGGGGTGTTCTTCTTTTCTTGCCTTTCCTTTTGGAGACAGGTCTCTTTCTGTTGCCCAGGTTGGAGTGCAGTGGCTCCAACTGGGTGGCTCAGGCTGGTCTTGAACACCTGGCCTCAAGCAATCCTCCTACCGTGGCCTCTCAAAGTGCTGAGATTACAAGCGTGAGTCACTGTATCCGGCCCAGGCTGAGCCTTTTGTATAATTATCTGGTTTAATTCTGACAACCCCTAGTGAGGAAGGTCCTATTCTTACCCCCATCTTAGAGGAGAAGGTCAGTGGTACAGAGATGGGGAACCTTACCCAGGCCCCCCAGCTGGGACAGCTGATGGAAGGCTGGCCTGGCACTGCCTGACCTCCTGCTCAGGGATCTGATGCCTCCAGATTAGGGAACTTCTTCCCCTCTGCATAGCCACCGCTTGGGCTTCGAGATTCTAGGTGGATCCACAGCATCATTCCCCCACTCTCTCCCTGTGGCCATCTCAACACCTGGTCCTGGTCTCTGGTAAAGGGTTAGGCAGGGTTTTCTTCCGAGAAAGAAAGCTGTGGCCCCAGCGGGGCTGCTGTAAGCTGCACATGGGTGTTGACGTGAATTAATGGAAATAAAATCACGTAAAAAACATAGTTCCTTGAGACACATTTCAAATGCTTTACATAAATATGTGGTTGGCAGTTGCCACCTTGGGCTGCTGAGATCCAGAACATTCCCATGGCTGCTGGTCTAGAACACCAACACCGCCGCCGATCAGGACATTTCCACGGCTGCGATGCAGAACATTTCTGCCATCACGGGGATGCCTGGATCCAATCATCTCAGGTTTTCCTTCCTCCTTTGCTTCCCTATCAACATTATTTGTAATTTCTTATTATAAATTTTTACAATAATTACAAAGATTAATGATAATTTATGGAATTTTAGAATGAAGAGAAAGGAAATCACTAAAAAGGAAAAGGCAAATAATATAGACACCAGTTCCCCAAACAGAGGTGCTGCCCAGGTATGTGGTGCCCGGGTGGTGAGGTTGGGCAAGCAGCTGAGTCCCAGAGGGACCCTGGTCACGGCAGGTCATCTATGCACTGGCAAATCCTTATCAGTCATGAGCAAAGGATAGACCAAGACCTCTGGGGACACCTGGAGAGCTTGGCCAAATCACACCTAGACATGACCACCTCCTGAGAGAAATGCTGTCTTTCTGCAGTGCCCCATTCTCTGCTCCTCATGCATTTGAGAGCTGCAAAGATGCAGTCACACAGAGCCACCTGCAGCTGTGTTTTGGTCCTGGCAGGGAGGGCTCAGCACGTAGCCAAGGGGTAACAAGGTTAATGGCTTGGATTCCCATAAAAGAAAGTTTTAAGCAAATAACCACAAAGCTTCTGACTGCCTTTCAGCACTGTCTTGTGGCGGGGTCTGGGCGATGAGTGGGACACAGACAAGGGAGTGGGCAGCCAGATGGCCCCTCAGTCCTCATGGGGGCCGCTGTGTGTGGTAGCGCTGGCGCATTCTGGGGTGCTGTAAAAGTGCTCTCTTGGTGGTTTCATCCTGAGCCTTTCAATCTCAGAAATATGGCTTTCTGAGCACGTCTACGAAACACTGGGCAACAGTTTTTCCCGAAAGTACACTCCAGGTTGAGTCCAATGTGTTCATTTTGATTGGAATCCCTCTCTCCTGGGGCGAAAAGGCCAAAAGAAGAATTTGTGTATTCGTGCCTGCGGCCTATCACAGCCTTCCCTTTGCAAACATCTCCCCCTGCCCCCGCCAACAGGTGGGAGAGGAGTTTAGCAGTGACTTTCAAGGAGATTCTGCAGCAGAGTAGGCTGGCATGGAGGAACACCCTCGCGGTGAGGTGCAGATCCTGGAGGGACCCGCCTGCCTGGTGTTGAAACAGTGACAGAGGAGGAGAGGAAGGACAGAGGAAGACAGAAAGGAGGGCTAGCAGCAAGGAATTTCCAGAGTGCTTCCTGCCTCAAGCAAAACAGGAACTGGGAGGGGAGGCATGGAAGACGGGGCTGGAACAATATGTGGGGAAGAGAGAGGGGCTTCCTCTCTCGGCAGGGGAAGACCCCAGCCCACTGCGAGCGGGCGCTGACAGCTGCCCCCACCTTGCACGCATGCCTTCTCCCTGAGCCGCGTTGCTAGGGGGTCAGGCAGAGGGACGGAGTACAGCCCACAAAGGCCGATGGATATTTATTCCTTAATTACCGAATGCTTTTAAGAAGCTGGCCACTGTAAATCCTGTGTGCAGGGAGTGGAGTAGGAGGCAGTGGACAAGGATTTATGCTCGTGGGGCAAAGACAAAATAAATATCCCGCCTGACTTCCGATCAATATTATGAGTGTTTTTGCCAACCTGCAGGGTGTTTTATGAGCAAAGAGGAACAGAAGAGGATCATTATTAATTAAATAAAGTCAGCCATATTAGGCTTATTACTTCTGCAAGTCACAGTTAAATGTGCCCGGCCACCAGTGAGGGGGCTGGCAGATCCCCGGGCAGGTGTGGGCCCCAAGCGGCCCAGGAGATCGAGGATGTGCCCGGGCGCTCTGGCCCCAGCGTGTGGGATTGACAGTGGCCAGCTTCATGAAAGCAGGCATGAAGGAGACGTCAGATTAGGCTGAGACTTGGGGCGCTCGTGGCTTTGCTGCCATCAGCACTGGGCTTTCCCAACACTCCCCGCCTGTTGAGAACCTGACCAGGCCTCGTAGAATATTCCCAGATACAAGTCCCAGTGCAAATGCAACCTCATTGTTCTCAAGTGAGACGACCTATGGAGACTGTCTGAGGAATCATGAAAGCAGGAGTGAAGACGGACCAGGTCAGCAGTCCACACCCGCCGGGGAGGGGGGACGCATGAAGCCACCTAGTGAACCCGGCCAGCGCAGGACCAAGGCTCTGGTGTCCACATGTGCCAAGCCCTCCGTAAGCACCCGCACAGAGGAGGAGGGACCTGGGCCTCTCTGGGCAGGGCCATGGCTGGCTGTAGGGCCCTGGGCAGCCCAGGGCCTATGGTAGGCCCTCTCCTAGGCCTCAGATTTTCCTCTCGAGAGGCTCAGTGATTCAGGGCCTGCTGCCTCTGAAGCTCGAGGTCCTGCAGGAGAATCCGCTGGGGAGGTAAAGACAGGGCAGAAGGTGCTGCTACCCCTCGGGGACAGAGAGCCAGCTGCCTCCCAGCAAGAGGCCTGCATAGCCGGCCCAGACTCCAGCCAGGGCGCTTTCTCACTGGGCCCACTCACAGGACAGCCTTGGCGCAGTTTGCCACGTTGACACGTGTCGAATGCACCACAGTCCAGGGCAGCCACCCCCTTGCAGACTTCCCGGCACACTCTGTGGCATGCAGCCGGGCAAGGATGCAGCAGGGGTTCTTGAGGTCCTCTCTCCTGGGCCCCCATCGTGAAAAGCCAGACCTTGCCTGGTCCTCCTGGCCTACTCCTGTGAGACCTGCAGACCCCATCCTGCTGCCACCAGTGCTGTGACCAAGGCAGGTGGGAAAATCAGCCCATGGCCTGCAGAGAGCCCTGCCCACCAGCTGGCTGTGCATGACCCCAGCCGCCTTCTCCAACTCCGTTCATGGGAGATCCACCCAGAATGAAAGAACTGGCTTATGTGAATTTCTTGGTTCCTGGAATCACAGGATGGTCCCCAGAGCCCACCCTTCTCGAAGCTCTTCACTGCCTACTTGGGATGCCACAGGCTGGAAGAAGTGTGGTGTCCATCACATGGAGGGCAGGGGCCGGCCCAGTCACACACACAGTATCTGGGCGGTACACAGGCACCCAGGGGCCCCGCGCCCTGCTGCGGCACTGCACGTCTATCCTGTGGCCAGCGCTGTCGAGCTGCAGAGGGACATCCGCTTCCCACTGAGGCTTTGACAACATGCTAGGAAAGGCCAAGAGAGGCTGGGACACTGCTGCTCTGCAAATGGACGAACGGTCCTCAGGCTTCAATCAAGGTCCTAAATCCAAGGTCCTCTTCAGCTCCAGCCACACTGATTCCCCTATGTGCTTCGAAATTGGCTAACACAGCAGACATCCCGATGCCTGGGGCCCCAAAGGCTGCCAGTGAGCCAGCCAAGGGCAGCTGGAAACAGCGATTTGCTGCAGCGCCAGGTGTCCCTGGGAGGGGCGACAGGAGCACTGATGCCTGTGTGCGCCCGAAAGTCATTCGCTGAAGCCCTAACCCCCGGTATGATGGTGTTTGGAGACAGAACCTGTGGAAGGTGATTAGGTCAGAAGAGTAGAGCCCCCATGAAGGGGATTCTCACCCTGATAAGAAGAGACACAGAGAGATGAGCACTCTCCTCTCTCTTCCACATGAGGACACAGCACGAGGCATCTGTCTGTAAGCCAGGAAGACGCCCCTCACCAGAAATGAAATCAGTCAGCACCTTGATCTTGGACTTCCCAGCCTTCGGAAGTGTGAGGAATACATTTCTATAGTGTATTTTGTTACAGCAGGCAGAACTCACTGAGAAGGTGCTAGCACCACTGAAGAGTTCACAGAGCCTTTGTCTTCCTCCCTGTCCTTGGTCCCCTCCGCCCTGCCTGTCTTTCACCCTTACCTGGCTGTCATGTTAAAACTGAAGTGGATGCAAGACTGTGTGCATGCTGGTTCTTTTTTTCTTTAAAATTTTTTATTTTTTGAGACAGAGTCTTACTCTGTCGCTCAGGCTGGAGTGCAGTGGCACGATCTTGGCTCACTGCAAACTCTGCCTCCCGGGTTCAAGCAATTCTCCTGCCTCAGCCTCCTGAGTAGCTGGGACTACAGGTGCACACCACCACACCTGGCTAATTTTTGTATTTTTTTTTCAGTAGAGATGGGGTTCCACTATATTGGTCAGGCTGGTCTTGAACTCCTGACTCATGAGCCACCCGCCTCGGCCTCCCAAGGTGCTGGGATTATAGGCGTGAGCCACTGCACCTGGCCACATGCCCGGTTCTTACTTTTAAATCAGGTTAAGTGGAATGTTTTAGGTTTTTCCATTCAGACCAATTAACCACTTTGCTTGAATCTAACTGTTTTTCCTTGTAGGTCGCCTGAATGCATGTCGCTTTTTTGCTGGTTTGGAAAGTCAGCCCTGATCTCTAGACAGAAGGAACTCGGCCTCATCTTCCCTCCCAGCAGCCAGGAGAGCCCGTCTCTCCTGATGCTAACCTGCCAGGTGGAGCTGGTACAATCCGGTCAAAGCTATAGGAACCGGCTGAGACGGGCACCCACAGCTCTGCTCTGGCACCTCTACGGTTCTCTGAGCATGCCAGTTGTTGTAACCCCAGTTGGAGTCTCTAAGTGGCCAGAGGGCTGTGGCTTTGTAAAGGATTCTGATGGTGGTCCTGACCCTCACAGCCCTGTGCCCCCAGGAATCAGGGGCAAGGATTTTGTGAGGGGCAGAGAGCTCAGGTGCTGGCCAAGGGGCAGGATCCACCCCTGATGGGAACATTGTCTGATGAGGCTGCAGGACTGAGGTCCCCACCTGTCGAGGAGCACAGCTGGGGGACTTCTCAGCCCCGTGCAGCCAGAGGGCACTGAGGATGGAACAGAATGGGGTGCTTGGGAAACTGGAACTGCCCATGTCAGCCTGGCCTGGTGGTTTGTCTCTCACAGAAGCCAACAGGCCTGGCCCTCCCTACTAGTGCCCTGGCTGCTGGAGTGGGCACTCAGCCTCTTCTCTCAGACCTCTACACTGGTCTTCCGCCTTGCAGGGTTCCTGGGGCAGATCTACTGCCCAAAGCCCCCCGCATAAATGCAGGTGGGAAGCAGCTAAGGTTTCACACTGCTGCAGGCCTGGGTTGGAATACCTGATTTCCCTACCTGCAAAAGGGGATAAAACCCTCCATATCTCAGGAATATGGTGAGGACACATGGAGGTCATGCATGTGGCACAATGCCTGGGGTAGCCCTTGGTAAACGCACAAGGGCAGGGTGGGGACAGGAGCCAGGGAGGATGGCGAGGTGCTCAGAAGGGGTGTAGGAGAAAAAGATGGAGCCTTTGCAGAGGTGGGGGTGGGAGGGCCCAGCAGGGTCAGACTGCACAGGCTGCAAACAAAATGAGGACCAGCCAGTCCAGCTGCCCTTTTGGAGGGGAAACATGCTCAGGGCTTGTGACCAGTGGGTGGGATCATGCTTTTGGGAACAGCAGAGCATGGAACCTGCGGTGACTGACCACTGACCCCGGTGGTAGAGATTTTTCCTTTTCTGAGAGGCAGTGGCTGGTGGTGGGGCTGGAGGATGGAACGGGACAGAGGTGCTGGTTTTGGGGAGAGAGACCCCTCCACGACACGTGTGCTGTCTGGAGCAGGGAGGAGGCAGGGTGAAGGGGGCTGTGTCTTCTGGAGTCACGGTCAGCGCTCAGAGCACAGGCCATTCATGAGGTGGGCCCTAGAGATGTGACACCCAGGAGGTCAGGCGTTGGGGCTGGGGGTGGGGAGAAACCCAAGAGTGGAGGGGGCAGGCAGAGTCAAGAGGTGGGGCGGTGCTTGAGGTGGGAGAACTGAAAGCAATTTCGAAGTCTAACTTTTAAGAAAATGACTTTTGAAAGAAAATGTTACACTATTAGCAAAAGGCAGAACATCCGGAATGTTCTAGAAGCAGCCGAGATATTTTTTAGTATTGCCCCACCATTTTCTAATCTTTTGTAAAACAACACAACAAAACACGAGACCTTCCCAGGAAAAGTCACCACAGTGACACCCCCTTAACTCACAAAGTTTTTCTGTCTCTCAGCCCTTCCTGTCATTTTCCACTTGCAGACAGATTTTACCTACGTGGCATTTAACACAGCCACTTTCATTATTCTGCTCAAAGGAAGTTTTTTTTTTTTTTTTTTTGAGACAGAGTCTCACTCTGTTGCCCAGGCTGGGGTGCAATGACGTGATCTCAGCTCACTGCAACCTCCACATCCCAGGTTCAAGCCATTCTACTGCTTCAGTCTTCTGAGTAGCTGGGATTGCAGGCATAAGCCACCACAGCTGGCTAATTTTTGCATTTTTAGTAGAGACAGGGTTTCACCATGTTGGCCAGGCTGGTCTCGAACTCCTGGCCTCAAGAGATCCACCTGTCTCAACCTCCGAAAGTGCTGGGATTACAGGCCTGAGCCACCATGCCCAGCCTCAAAGGAAGTTTTATAAGGGAAGTTTGTGAATTCATTTGGAAACTGAGTGTGTGTGTGTGTGTGTGTGTGTGTTTGCACAGAAACATAGCTAAGCCATGCTAGTCACACCCAGAGTGGAAGTTTCTGTACTTTACCATTGGAAAAAATGTGAACTACTGTTTTAAAGCATAAATCCCAATAACTGTGTGCCCAGTGAGAGGGAGCCCGAGCCAGCGGGGTGAGGCTGCCCCAGACTCTGCGTAATGTGGCATGAAGCACACGGCGGCCCTGACGGTGCGGCCCCCATCACAGTGAATTAAGTTTACCATAACAGTGGCTGATGTGATCTGCTTTGGAACATATCGCATCATAAACAGATAAGGGAAGAGAAATGGCCCTTTTCCACCGCTCGGGAAACTGTCAAGTGGATGCAAGCCTGCGCCGTATGTGCACTGATGCCCTTTAAATACCAGGGAGAGGAACAGCAAGGCTCCTCTAACATGGGACAGCTAGGGACAGGCCAGAGTGACTGCAGAGAGCCCAGGACAGGCTGGTGGCTTCTCAGGGACTTGTTGGCTAAGTGGCTGTCAAACCCGAGAAAGAGAAGGTCGCAGGCTGTGACATGTCAACACGTTCAGAAAGCTGCAAAGAACATCAAGTAGGCTTCCAAAAAAAACTGCCAAGTGGCCGGGTGCGGTGGTTCACGCCTGTCATCCCAGCACTTTGGGAGGCAGATCATGAGGTCAGGAGATGAAGACCATCATGGCCAAAATGGTGAAACTCCATCTCTCCTAAAATGCAAAAAATTAGCCAGGCATGGTGGTGGATGCCTGTAATCCCAGCTACACGGGGGGCTAAGGCAGGAGAATTTCTTGAACCCGGGTGGCAGAGGTTGCAGTGAGCCGAGATTGCACCACTGCACTCCAGCTTGATGACAGAACAAGGCTCCGTCTTAAAACAAACAAAAGAAAACAAACCCCCTCCCATCAAAAACTGCCAAATGGCTTTAAGAATTGCAGCCTGTGGTAATATTGCTTTTTAAAGACACAGGACTATTAATTTGGAACAGTAAGGAGTCTTCTTGATGTGGCAATCCTTTTAATCTGTTCGTGGTAGAGGATTAGAACAGTGACAACTGCCAAACAAAACAACAGTACGAACAGCAAGGCCGGGCGCGGCGGCCCATGTCTGTCATCCCAGCACTTTGGGAGGCCGAGGCGGGCGGGTCACGAGGTCAAGAGATCGAGACCATCTTGGCCAACATGGTGAAACCCTGTCTCTACTAAAAATACAAAAAAATTAGCCAGGCATGGTGGTACGTGCTTGAACCCAGGAGGCGGAGGTTGCAGTGAGCTGAGATTGTGCCACTGCACTCCAGCCTGGTGACAGAGTAAGACTCCGTCTAAAAAACAAAACAAACAAAACAGTACCAACAGCAAAAGAGATTTGAAGAGAGGAAAGGCATAGGAGTGGGGGGTGACCAAGTGGAAACACGTTTAAAATTAATTTGCATTTTGACTTTTTTCAAAATATGAAAACATGGAAACATGCTAAAAGAAACTGGCGGAATGTGGAGCCTGGGTCTGCGGATCCCTGTGTCAGTTCGGCTGATGCGCACATTCTTTGCAATGGGGTTGCCCTGGATGAAGCCACTCACTCCAGCCAAGATGAATTCCATCCCAGGATAATGACAACCAAGTGTATTATGGACTGGATGGCATTTTCAGAGAAAATCCAACAGATGCACAATAGCTGGCTTTTCTTTCTCAACTAATTTTTTTTTTTCTTGTTTGAGATGGAGTCTCGCTGTGTTGCCCAGGATGGAGGGCAGTGATGCGATCTCAGCTCCCTGCAACCTCCACCTCCTGGGCTTAAGCGACTGTTGTGCCTCAGCCTTCCGAGTAGCTGGGACAACAGGCATGCACCACCACGTCCGGCTAATTTTTGTTGTATTTTTAGTAGAAATGAGGTTCTACCACATTGGCCAGACTGATCTTGAACTCCTGACCTCAAGTGATCTGCCCACCTCAGCCTCCCAAAGTACAGGGGTTACAGGTGTGAACCACTGCACCCGGCCTCAACTAATCTTAAATGTTAAAAATATCAGAATCAAATCTACACATCCACGAGGTTATTTTTTCCGCTGAGTTTGGCTGTGTAGCCGAAGAGCTGATGAGAATGATTCATCATGAATACATAAATTAATTCTCTAGAGTAAGGACAGCATTATTATTTAACAAGCTAAAGTGAAATTCTTTCATTAAAATCACCAAACTTATCACTAATGGGATCAGAAGGCAGAAACTGGTCAGATGTTTTATTTTTTACAATCGACACGGAGTTTAACTTGCTCAATGTCATTGACTTTGATAATGCAAAATCAAAACTCTCTGCTGAGCTTCTTGGTGGGAAGGAACCCTAGAAGAGGGACATGGCGGGGGTGTCAGGGGTCTGCTAGCCCAAGGCTGGCTGCATGGGTGTGGACTCTACAGTGCACAGGGCCCTGTGCCCAGAAGGGGACGATACTCAGTGCTGCTGTTGCCATCTTGAAATTCCTTTCTTCTTCTTTTTTTTGCGATGGAGTCTTGCTCTGTTGCCCAGGCTGGAATGCGGTGGTGCAATCTCGGCTCACTACAACCTCCGCCTCCCGGGTTCAAGCAATTCTCCTGTCTTAGCCTCCTAAGTAGCTGGGATTACAGGCTGCCATCATGCTTGGCTAATTTTTGTATTTTTAGTAGAGATGGGGTTTTACCATATTGGTTAAGCTGGTCTTGAACTCCTGACCTCAGGTAATCTACCTGCCTCAGCCTCCAAGAGTGCTGGGATTACAGGTGTGAGCCACCGCGCCCGGCCTGAAAGTCTTGATAATTACTGAAATGGGCCCCAAATTCTCCAGCTGGCCCTGGAGAGCCCAGCTGCTTTCAAATGTCAGTTGGTGGCAAAGATATCACCAAGTCCTCTGAGAAACAGTAAAGAACCACATAGTGAGGTTTTCAGAAAGATAGATTTTTGAATTTGTAGGGCAATTGTGATGTTATGTCCTCCCTATGTTAAAATGTCCAGTTTTAATGGTGGTGCAGTAAATGACTTATTAAATGTCCTGAATGCTGCAAAATTCAGAACCAAGCACCCTATTTCTATTCCCCAAATATACTTTAAAACCTGACTTAGCTGGGAAGTCCCACCCTCCCCACTCCTCCTTGCAGTGAAGTCCCACCCTCCCCACTCCTCCTTGCAGTGAAGTCCCACCCTCCCCACTCCTTGCAGTGAAGTCCTTGCCCAAGCAGTCTACCTGCTGGCTGCTCTGCCAGAGAAGTGGGGCTAGGCTGTTCCTCGGCCTATCCTCCTTCCTCTGTCCTTATGCACTAGGATGTTTGAAGGCCTTTAGAAAAGTCATTTAGGGCCAGATGGGCTCACACCTGTCATCTCAGCACCTGAGGAGGAAGGTGACAAGATCACTCAAAGCCAAGAGTTTGAGTTCAGCCTAGTTAATATAGTGAGACCTTGTCTCTATGGAAAAAAAAAAAAAATAGCTGGGTATGGTAGTGCATGCCTGTAGTCCCTGCTACTTGGGAGGCTGACACAGGGGGATCGCTTGAGCCCAGGAGTTGGAAGCTGCAGTGAGCTATGTTTGTGGTGCTGCACTCCAGCCTGGGCAACACCGCAAGACCCTGTTTCTCTTAAAAAAAAAAAAAAAATTAGAAAAAAAAGATTTCATCTAGGCAGCCAACATTTTAATTTAATTATTTATTTTTTTTCTAACAGAGTCTTGCTCTGTCACCCAGGCTGGACTGCAGTGGTGCAATCTCGGCTCACTGTAACCTCCATCTCCTGGGTTCAAGTGATTCTCGTGTCTCCGCCTCTTGAGTAGCTGGGATTGCAGGCATGTGCCACCATGCCAGGCAGATTTTTGTATTTTCAGTAGAGATGAGGTTTCGCCATGGTGGCCAGGCTGGTCTTGAACTCCTGACCTCATGTGTTCCACCTTGGCCTCCCAAAGTGCTGGGATTATAGGTGTGAGCCCCTGTACCTGGCCCAACATTATTTTAAATGAATAAAAAATTCAGAATCTGAAAAAAACAGTGTGATGGTTCAGCACGGAATTAACATAGAGTCCAGCAATCCCACTTCTAGGTATATACCCAAAATAACTGAAAGCAGGCACTGAAATAGACACTTGGATGTCCACGTTCACAGTAGCACTATTCACAACAACTAAAATGTGGAAGAAACGCAAGTGTTCACTGATTAAAGCACAGATAAGCAAAATGTGGAACAGTATTCAGTTTTCTTACAGGCTGCATATTCTAATATTCAGGGACAGAAATTCTATTATCTGCTAAACATGATGAACCTTGAAGACACTCTGCTAGTGAAATAAGTCAGACACGAAAGACACATACTGTGAGATTCCACTCATATGAGGTGCTGCGAGTAGTCAGATTCATAGAGAAGGAGAGTAGGATGATGGGGGCTGGGGCCAGGGGAAGTCGGAATCTGTATTTAATAGGTACGAAGTTTCAGTTCGGGGTAATGGAAAAATTCTGGAGATGGATGGTGGTGAGGGTTGTGTAACAATGTCAATGCACTGAGCACCAGCCAACTACCCACTTAAAAATGGTTAAGGCCAGGCACAGTGGCTCACCCCTGTAATCCCAGCACTTTGGGAGACCGAGGCGGGCAGATCATGAGGTCAGGAGATTGAGACCAACCTGGCCAACACGGTGAAACTCCATTCTCTACTAAAAATACAAAAAATTAGCCAGGCGTGGTGGCGGGTGCCTGTAGTCCTAGCTACTCGGGAGGCTGAGGCAGGAGAATCGCTTGAACCCAGGAGGTGGAGGTTGCAGTGAGCTGAGATCACATGACTGCACTACAGTGTGGGTGACAGAGTGAGACTACATCTCAAAAAAAAAAAAAAAAGATTAAGATGATAAATTTCATGTTATGTGTGTTTTATTACAATGTGAAAAAATCCAGAATCTAGGTACTCCTTTGTTCCCTCAGACAAGACACCACCGCATGATTCTCTCAAGCTGCAAACCCACATTTTGAAGGCTCACGTTATTATAGCCAAATAACTTAAAATTAATACATTTTTACCTATGATGGGTTTGGATCATAATCCTGAAAGACACAGTTCCAAACACCATAATCCCAAATGTTGAAAAAGTAAAGCACTTCATTATAAATGCTTATTTGAAGATTTAATGGAGTTTGCAGAAGGAAATAGATTTCACTTGAATCCCAAACCGTACAGATTTGGAACTGGTGCCCATCAAGGCATCTGAAAGCGAATTTCAAGATATTACCAATCAAGTTTGGTAAAAACGTCAAATGAGTGGATTGGCCACCTGATATGACAAGGATGAAAACTTCAGCTTAAAAGTGCATCACCTGGCCAGGCGCAGTGGCTCACGCCTGTAATCCCAGCACTTTGGGAGGCCAAGGTGGGCGGATCACTTGAGGTCAGGAGTTCAAGACTAGCTTGGCCAACCTGGTGAAACCCCATCTCTACTAAAAAAGTATACAAAACATTAGCCAAGCCTGGTGGTGGATGCCTGTATTCCCAGCTACTCGGGAGGCTGAGGCAGGAGAATCACTTGAACCCAGGAGGCGGAGATTGCAGTGAGCCGAGATGGTTCCATTGTACTCCAGCCTGGGCAACAAGAGTGAAACTTTGTCTCAAAAAACAAACAAAGAAGAGCTTCTCCCCCACTGCCTTTCTGGAGTATCATTGTGGACTCACGTTTAAAAATTAAATGTGTCACATAAACTGCCACCAACACTATTCTTTTTGATGCTTAAGTTGTTCCAGATGTGGCCAGTGGGAGGCTGGAGCTGCTCCTGTTTCTGTCTGCTGCGTTTGCCCTGGTCCTTGACAGCTCTGTGCTTGCTTTCTGGCACAGCAGGATGCTCTGCAGCCATTCCCCACTTCTCAACTAGATCTGGAATGAGCCATTTCCTCAAGAAGCCCTGACTCTTTTAAGCAAAGCCATCTTTTATTTTGCTTTATTGTTTTAAATGTTTTAGTAAACTTTTTTGGAAGTAATTGTGTGTAAAGAAATAATGCAGAGAGATCCCATGTACCCCTTACCTGGTTTCCACCCAAAGGCAACATGTTGAAAAACTAGAGTATGTGATCACCATCAGGATACTGATACAGTCCACCTGGCCTGTTCATATCTCTCCTGTTTCCCTTGTGGCCATTTGTATTTAGGTTTCCATGTATTCGGTTCAGTGCAGTTTTATCACATGTACGCTCCTGTATCTAGCACCACAGTCAAGGGGCTCTCTTGTCGCCTTTTTAAAACCTCACCCACCCTCTCCATCCCCAACTCTGAACAACCACTAACTGTTCTCTATCTCCATAATTTTGTAGTATCAACAGTGTCACACACAGGGAATCCTACAGAACATAATCTTTTGGGAATGGTTTTTTTTTTTCACTCAACGTAATTCCCTGTAGATTCACATAAGTTGTTGTGTGTATTAAGAATTCATTCTGGCCAGGCAGGGTGGCACACGCCTATAATCCCAGCAGTTTGGGAGGCCAAGGTGGGTGGATCACAAGGTCAAGAGATTGAGACCATCCTGACAAACATGGTGAAACCCCACCTCTACAAAAAATACAAAAATTAGCCAGGCGTGGTGGTACACACCTGTAGTCCTAGCTACTTAGGAGGGTGAGGCAGGAGAATCACTTGAACCTGGAGGCGGAGACTGCAGTGCGCTGAGACTGTGTTATTGCACTCCAGCCTGGTGTCAGAGCGAGACTACGTCTCAAAAAAAAAAAAAATAAAATAAAAAATAAAAGAACTCATTCCTTGGCTGGGAGTGGTGGCACATGCCTGTAAATCCAGCACTTTGGGAGGCTGAGGCGGGCAGATCACCTGAGGTCAGGAGTTCGAGACCAGCTTGGCCAACATGGTGAAACCCCGTGTCTACTGAAAATACAAAAATTAGCCAGGCATGGTGGCGCACCTGCCTGTAATCCCAACTACTCAGGAGGTTGAGGCAGGAATTGCTTGAGGCGGCAGAGGTTGCAGTGAGCCACGATCACGCTGATGCACGGCAGCCTGTGCAACAGAGAGACTGTCTGAAAAAACAAATAAACAATAACAACAACGACAAAACACACAATTAGCTGGGTGTGGTGGCGGATGCCTGTGATCTCAGCTACTTGGGAGGCTGAGCCAGGAGAACTGCCTGAACCTGGAAGGCAGAGGTTGCAGTGAGCTGAGATTATGCCACTCCACTTCAGCCTGAGAAACTAGAGCAAAACTGTCTCAAAAAAAAAAACAACAAAACACCACAGCCCCTACCGACAAAATACAAGGAAGGATTACGTTTGCAAGGTGGGCAGCATAACTGCGAAGACCCCCTCCCTGCTACCTTTCAATAGCAAAAAGGGATGAAACAACACAAAAATCTGAACAACTGGAAACAGGCTGCAGGAGGAATGCCTCCCTCTGGCCTCCGCCTCTCCTTGCCTGGCAAAGCCCATCTGCTTTTCCATGCCTCTGATCCCTCCCTTCACGGTCTCTTTGGGGGCACATTTGGAAATTATTTAAAAAGATAAAATGCCGCTAATCTGTTACCAATTAGGAGAAACATGTGAATATTATTTTCTAATTTGTGACTCTTGAGAATGCGTCTCAAAAACCAGAGAGAAGTAATTGAAATAATTATGTCTGCTTCTGAATATTTCTATTATGCTCTTGAAATAAGAGGGTGGATATGCCCTCTTTGCACAATATGCCCGAGGGTTGAATGTATCAGGAAGAACATCAAAGCCCTGGGTGCGAACGGCCACAAAACTGCCATTTCTACCCGGCCCATCCCTGGCCTGTGCAGCTGGAGTGCCCAGGCCAGCGACAGAGGGGTGAGGACACGGCCGGCGTCTGTGAAGGGCTCAGGCATGCAGGGCAGGGTCAGGAGAGCAGTGGGTTTCTTGGCAAACACATGCTCCTCCCTGCAACTCCACTCACCCCAAACTTCTGTATCCAATGGACTCATTTGCAGCCAGAGAGCTGCTGTACAGGCATAAGGCTGATTTATAACAAGAGCAGTGTGGGTTTTTTTCCCAACCTAGTTATAGTGCGACTTGAGTGACTAACTCCTGAAAATTGGTAATTTCTTGGTGGTTAACAGTAGAAAGTCCACCAATGAGAAGTGAGGCATGCTAATAAATTTATAGGGCGTTATATGCCAATTAGACCTTGTCAGCCATTCAAGAGGCAAGGATGCCAGTCAGGTTATCATTCCACAAATGCACTCTTTATTGCCTACACTCTTGCAATTCAATCCCCCATTTGTATGTCTGAAAAGCAGCATATTAATGCTGACTGTACAGGAATCAGAAATTTGCAGAGGGCCTTTCTGGTTAAACCACCTCCCTTTCTTCTGTGCAAACTCTTCTTTGTTCTCCAGTGCCAAATAAGGACTTTGGGATGAGCATGGGCTCTATATGGAACCAGATTCATTGCAGACTTTGGGTCTCAGCAACAGCAACAGGCCCGGGCCATCAGGCCACCTCCCAGTTGCTGTGTTCACTCTCTTCTGCCTCTATCTGGCAGCCTAGTAGGCACTTTATCTCCAGCATGTAGTCATCTGCAAGGACCTCGTCTTGAGCAGGGACCACATCTTTGAAACTGGGAGACAGAGGCACAGTGGCACATGTGTACTTTACGGAAGAGCGAGGAACACGTAGCACTGCTCAGGGAAACTGTGTAAGTTTGCTCTTTGTGTTAAAGCCATTGACTAGACTGACTTTAACTTTTTACTTTTTTCTTGGGAAAAAAAAATCACACAAGTATATGTGCTTTGAAAAGACCTCATGCAGGCAGAAATGTACCAACTGGACTTAGACACCGCCACTCACGTGACTGGTCTGACTTGGACCCTTTCCTTTCGGATATTTTCTGCCCTAAGCATGGCACCCTACTCTTTCCACTCCTTCACGTGACGGACGGTGGTGATGTACCTTCCACCTTCTGTACTTTGAAACACACTATACAAAGCAGTTCTCTCTCTCTCGGTAGAAGTGAGTTCTCTGAATTTGATTTCAGCCTTGTGTGTCTTTACAATGATCACCAACATCATCTAATGTCATGCTAAACATCCATTCTCTCAAGAATCATCAGCTGAGCACTCATGAGGAATGAGGTACCGCACTGCGCCGTGACAGGTTCCAGAACCCAGCTGAACAGGTAAATAGAGGCAGATGGACACACAGATTCGTGGCAATGGGGAAAGGGCTACATTTGTGGTATAAACTGCTGGAATTCACAGAAATCAAAAAAAGAGAATCTATGGTTTTTCCTATGTAGACAGCCCTGGACTTAGTTTATAAAAATTAAAGTGTAGTTAAACCCAGATAAATAACTAACACTATTTCCTGCAGCTTAAGAATACAAAATGCATCAGTAAACATGAAAGCATCTATGAATCTGCACCACTGAAACAACATTTCAGTTCGCAGAGGCATCCTCCTCAGGTCACAGCTACCACCCACTAGTGCAACAGTAAAGATGACTTTTTGGAAATGCCAGCCAACTCAAATGCCCACTGCAAGTGCCTTACCCCCCAGGATGTCCATTACAGAGTGTGGCAACCCAGCACCCAAACTCCAGATGCTCTTGTTGCTTAATGGGCCTTTGCACTTTCCAGCAGAGCTGGAACTATCTAGCTGTTTCTTCAGTGTGCACTGAACCCCTTCAAAGCATTGCATGAGAAAACCTTCCTTTTGCCAATTCCAAAATGAGAGCAGTGCTGGCCTCTCTCAGGAAGGTGAAGGAGGGATGCCACTGTCCAATGACACTTGCTTCATGGGGGGGTGCTCTCGGACACACGGTGAGGCTGGGGAACCCGAGACTGGGACGTGGCGAGGCATCCTGGAGCCCAGCCGGGTAAGGTTCAAAATGAAAGGCACACTGGTGAAGGTCCCTGCTTTTCTGGAAACAACCATCATGGAGACTGAGGGTCTTTCTTGCTCATGAGGGAGTCTTGCCAGATAGCAATCAACAAACAGAATCACCTGGCCCCTGGGGCCAGTGGTACCAAGCAGGTTTCTTGCCCTCCCTGCCCCTCCCCTGGCTGTGTGAGATGCTGGTGTTTAATCAAGAACAGCCTTCAAGGTCTTTACACATCTTTAAGCAGGTCCCAGTCAGAGAGGACCATAATAATATCTCCTCCCAGCAAAGACCCCTGGTCTATTCCTCCCCACAGCCCATTCTAGAGCCTTGTGATATGTAGTCAATCTAGTTTAATGGATACCAACTTCTTATTTGGTGCTTCATGGACAAAGAAAAGTCCCTGGTTGTCCTCTAACCAGTGAGGCCACTTACATGGTTTAAGAGACTATTCACAGCACCACATGGAAACAGAAAAAAGCTTTAAAAAACGCCAGGTGATCATGTTATCACGCTTACCGGAGGGTCCCCATTCAGAACATCAAACTGGTCACAGGTGGGCATGAGCCGTCACAGTGGCCAGTCCTGGGGAAGCATGCACCGCAGTCCTACTCCGCATTTGCCATTTCAGTGGGGGCTGTGGGTGGGCACAGGCTCTCTCGGGAAGATGGTGTGGTAGAGCCATGAGAAGTCACTGGGTCGTAATACAAAAGGTAAATGATCCTGCAAGACGAGGTTGTCTGTCCTTGGACGGGGACTGTCGGGGACCTGGACTCTTTCAATGAGCACAGAGAGCTAGCCCCCGCCCCCACCCCCACCCCGGGCTCTGGCTTCCTCTCATTCCCACCTCGCCCCCTAAATAACACTGGAATGCCCTGTCCCCTGATGGGCTCCATAATGAGAAGCCCTGTCAATCACAGCTCCATTAGCCTGGACAGACTTTCACTTCCTGAAACAATTTATTGGATTCCCAGAAGCAAATGGGCCTTCTTCCTTTTCAGCTCTGTTTTTAGGGAGCTATTCAGAGGGAGTGTGTGTCCCTTCTGCTCCTGCTGTGCGGCCTTTGTTTCCTTCATTTACTCATGAAAACAGTTTCCTGAGTTTACCTACCTCCTCTGTCCTGGGTTTCCCGAGTGTTTGCCAAAACCTTTTCCCCCCACTGTTCAGTAGCCACACAAAACCCACAGCTGCCTCCTGCTACTCAACCAGGGAGGGAGCGGGGAATTTTATTTGCAGATTTTTGGAGGGAGGTGGGGGAGGGGAGAGGCACATACTTGAAGAAATTAAATTTATGCAAAGAAAGAAAGAAAGAAATAAGGCTGATGAATAGCTGCTGGCCGATGCCCTCCTGTGTATCTCTGGGGTCCATGCCTTCCCCCCAAGACTTGGTTCCTTTCTATCTCATTCCTGACCAAGAATTTAAGCAGCTCTATTAAAAACGGCTAAAGATGCCCTAGCTAAATTTTCATCCTAAGAATATTGAAAAATTTTTGGAATGTATGCACAGCACTTTTCAGCTCTGTGCTATGAGTGACGGTTGGTTTTGTTTGGATAAGACCTCCAGCTATTTGAAAAAGAAACCATGTTACCCACAATCAAATTGCTGCCCGAAGGCTTTAAATGGGCAGTATTTCTTTCAGTTTCTGAATAGGGAAAGAGGATTTAAAATTACATAAAATAATATTTTTCTTCTACTGCTCTTCTTAAGGAATAATATACACTGTGCAACTACACTTGCGCAGTAAGGTGATCTTCTTTCAGCATAAATCAGTTTAACTTTTAACCTGGGAAAACAGACTGAAGAAGACAGAGAGTTATGTCTCGCCTTCTGAGAATTTCAAGTCAATAGTAAATTGGGGGGCACGTTAGTGCCACTGAGATCCAATCAGGATAAAATTATGCAGTCATGTAAGAAATAATATCTATTAGGCTAATTTAATCACCGAATACTTTACAGATGAATTAGAATTTAGAATCCAATTATTTCTTACATTCGGACTGTCAGAGCCGGTTTCTAAGCAGGAGGAGGGGGGAAAAGGCATTAGGAAAAGGAAGATTAGGGCAAAAATGAAGATCAGGGCAGCTTTAAAAATGCAGTAAATGGAACAGACCCTGTCCTGCTCCAAGGCCGTGGTAACGGCAGAGAAATGACAAGCGTGGTCAGGGTTGCCGCCATCAGCCCAGCCTACCGGCCAGACGAACCCATGGCCAGGATGCTGGAATTTGTCATCCATGATGGACAGCCACTGTCCCCTCCAGGAGCCCTCCTCCTTGCGGTGGGCTTGCCTTCACAAAGGAAGCCAGCTGGGCCACATCCTGAGGCGGCCCACAGAGCCAGGCAGCTCCTTGGCCTGGAAAACCACAGGATTCCCCCGGGGACCAGCACATGGGCCCTGGTCACACCCTGGGCAATGGGACTCAGCCTAACCCTCTTCCAGCCCCCAGTTCTCTTCAGGGCTGCGTTTCTTGTTATGAACAGTAAAGGCTGTCTGGAGATGGGAAGGAGAGAAATGAGAAAAAAAGAAGGAGTCTTGAGTCTGTTGGGCCTCTGGGATTCATGGGGTTGTCCTACTAGCTGGGACAGTGTTTGTTGCTCTTTGTGTGGGGAAACTGGGGACACATGGAAACTGAGGCTGGGAAGTGAGGTTGGCACTAGAGATTTGATCACCTGAGCAAGAGCAAAACTAGCCTTGGAGAGCGCTCCTCTCCAAACAGATCCTCCTGGCAGCTGGGGGGAGCTGAGGCAACAAAGGACTCTTCTGATTTGCACCCTAATGCTCTAGCCTGATTCGGTGCTCCAGAAAGACTCAAACACCCACCCACCCCACCACCCTTCTCTGTTTGTCCAGGCCAGTTCAGGCAGTCATAGAATTGGGTAAATAAAAAATCTTATTTTATTTTTCTGAGATGGAGTCTCGCTCTGTTGACCAGGCTGGAGTGCAATGGCACGATCTCGGCTCACTGCAACCTCTGCCTCCCAGGTTCAAGCAATTCTCCCACCTCAGCCTCTCGAGTAGCTGGGAATACAGGTGCTCACCACCATGCCTATCTAATTTTTGTGTTTTAGATGAGATGGTGTTTCATCATGTTGGCCAGGCTGGTCTCAAACTCCGGACCTCAAGTGATCCACCCTCTTCGGCCTCCCAAAGTGCTGGGATTACAGGCGTGAGTCACCACGCATGGCCAAAATTCTTATAATTGCTATTTGAGTTGTGAACAGAATAATAGATTTGTTTCAAGGTTTCAATGATTTATATCTAAACAGAGGTTTTCCTGAAAGAAAATGGCTGAAAAAAATTTTTTTCTTTGCATGCTACAGTTTCTTTAAGAAATAGAAATATGCAGAAGCCCCTTGCATTATTGGCTATTTAAAAATGCGCAATAATCCACCACATTTCCAAAAGTAGAGTAGGAATGTCAGGGAAAAGCCACTACTTATCATTCATTCCAGAATGATCCTTACAGCGTGAAATGAACGAATGTACTGTGCATTTAAATTTTAATATGCCAGCAGGTCACAGGGCTGGCCGTCAAGACTGAATACACTTGCTTAAGTTTAAGGTGACCGCGGAGACCCCTCCTCTTCAGGAAGGCACAACTAAAGTGAACCATCATTACAATCATCCCCCACTGGGGCCTCCCAGCCCCACTCCAAGGCGGGAGGGAGCTTTGGTGTTTACAGGCCGTAGGGGTTTTATGATGGGGGTGCTTCCTGCCTGCCTGAACAGAGCACCACCAATCCTCCAGACTTTGTGAGTCCTCCTCCTCCTGCACCTTTTCTTCCACCTGGCACAAAATGCGCCCTTATTATCCCTTTAATTACTGAGCTGGATCGCTCTGTTCCTTCTCATGTAGAACCTTTGTGTGTGCCTATGTGTGCATGCATGTGTGCCTGTGTGTGTATGTGTGCATGCACACGTGTATCCACATTTATCTCTGATTCATTTAATTGAAGGCAGAGCATCGGCTAGGATTTCAGAAGAGGTGCTCCTGTTCCACGATGATTTATCGCTGCTCTTAAAAACACCTGTTCATCCATTTATCCTTTTGTAAAAAAAAGACTTAATGTCCAGTTTTTTTTAAGGTATCAAACAAAAAAATCTTCCGATGTAACATGTTAAGTAAAAACAACGCTTATTATTGTAAGAAAATAAACTAAGAATGATCATAAGAAAGCCTCCCACATATGGGGTACTTCTCTTTCTATGTAGGTATGGGTGTGGGCACACACACATTTATATGGAATTCCAATGACGATGTCTTAGTTAAGCTGGTAACTGCTTGGAAATAAACAGGCTCTTCAAAATAATAGGAGAATCACTTGCCGCATCTAGGCACCAACCCTGATGGGTTCATACCAAAAATGTCTCTTTCTTATAATACAATGAAAACAATCCTTTAATCTTTCCTTCAGAGAAAATATCAGCCTCCAAAGCCACAACGTCAACAGCATGAGCCTGTGAGGAAGATGCCACTTCCTTGTTACAAACTGAGCTCATTCCATGACATCTGCATTACCAGGCACACACTGGCTGACCTGAAAAACCCAAGACTAAAGCCTCAGCCACTGACAACAGCCCCTTCTTCAGCAAGTTCTCGAGCCAGTCTAAATAGAAGGTGAGGCCTCTTTTGTTTTTTTGAGATGGAGTTTTGCTCATGTTGCTCAGGCTGGAGTGCAATGGCGCGATCTTGGCTAACTGCAACCTCCACCTCCCGGGTTCAAGCAATTCTCCTGACTCAGCCTCCGGAGTAGCTGCAGTACAGGCATGTACCACCATGCCTGGCTAATTTTGTACTTTTAGTAGAGATGGGGTTTCTCCATTTGGTCAGGTTGGTCTTGAACTCCTGACCTCAGGTGATCCGCCTGCCTCGGCCTCCCAAAATGCTGGGATTACAGGCATAAGCCACCATGCCTGGCCCTCTTTTCCTGAACTAGGTGAATTTCGTAAACCAATCACCACTGCAGGTGAGCTGCTTGCCCTGATAGGCCTTTTGGAAACCATCTTCCTTTCTGGAGGGGATCGATGCTTAGGAAAAGCTCTCCCTCCTGAGAGATCAAATGGGCAGCAGCCCCGTAGCAGGACCTGGTGGGTGAGCTCCCACCACATGCCTAATTAATGACCCTGCTGGTCGCAGCTGGAAGAGCTGAGCTGGGGGTGATTAATTAAATTAGCTGGCAGAGGAAATTACAGTGGAAAAGCCAAGGTTTGATTGCTCCATAATTAACCGCAGTGCAAATAATATCTGCATCTATAACTTCCAGCGATGAGATCAGAAGCCAATTGAATTTGGCACTGATTGAAGCTGTAAATATCCCGTGGTGAAAAATGATAGGTTTGTTCTAGAGGGAAAACTTACAGAAATGGACATCTAGCAAATGTGATGGGGGAAAGAAAAGGGCACCAGAGGAAACGGCAGGAAGGAAGCCTTACCTTTCATGCTGCCTTTTTCCAACATTAAAACAACTCTTTTTTCACATTTCTTTTGGATTAGTGACTAGGCGTGCTATCCTCTATCCCCTGTCTCTAAATTTCAGGTTTGACTTCCCATGCATGGAACCTATGTTAGGGTTCCATCCCCCTTTCTCGTTCCAGGGATTAAAACCCAATTCTAAAATAATTTCCTAGGCTAATAGGAGGGGACCACTTTCATCTCCCTGAGAAGAAAAAATGTTCTATTTAGACCATCAAATGCATGAGCTATTGGAGCTTTTCTGGATAATGACATTTTTTCTTCTTTGTAACAATTTCATGTTCAAAATATAGTTTTATTAGCAATAGGATTCTACTTAAAAGAAAAAAGTATTTTACACAGATAATTGCCCTGCCAAAAAAAAAAAATGTAGAACTTTCAGTAGACTGGAAACATTACTTTTTCTACCATCCACATATTTTCACTATAAGTTGTTTTAAGGAAGAAGTCATGTGTCTCTACTGGAAAAGCTTTGAAAAGTAATGACTGGTGGCTTTGGACCAGGAGGCGTGGATTCCATCTGCAAGTGGTCAGAAATAATTTACCCCAATCTTGACACACAGATTCTCAGTCGGGTGGAGGACATACTGCAGCGACTACAATGTGACACAGAGAGTGTCCGTTCAAATGCAGTGCGGTTCAGACATGCACCCCAGCCATTTCGTCCACTGAGCTTCACAACCATCTAGGGGGTCGGAATGGCAAGTGTGGCTACTCTCCTTCTCTTTATTTTTAAAGAAGAAAGCTGAGGTTCTAGGTGGTCAGTGGTGTGGCAGGACAGGACCCAGTCCTCCTGCCCGCTGTCTTCACTCTAGCCAGGACTCCCCCTTCCTGACCCTATGTGGTCTTCCTTCCACCAGACAGCTGAGTCTGCACCCTACACTGAGATGCACCCACAGGCACCACCTGTTTGGATGGAAGGAAATAAGCAGACAGGGACGTGACCGTCACGGAGATTTGATGACATGGCCACAGTGTCTACAGAGGTCAGAATATTGTGGTAGAAAGGAAATGGCTCCCAAAGATGTCAACATCCTAATCCCCAGGACCTGTGAATATGCGACCTTACATGGCAATGTAACTGCAGATTCGGTTCAGCCAAGGCCCTTGAGAGGGAAGAGTAGCTTGGATTATCCAGGTGGGCCTAATTTACAAGGGTCCTTATAAGAGGGTCATATAAACAGGAGCATCAGAGTCAGAAGATGTGAGGATGGAAACAGAGGTCAGAGGGGATGCGAGGCCACCAAGCTGAGCAGCAGCTTCTAGAAGCTGGAAAACACAGGGGCATGGACGGCCTCACAGTTTTTAGAAAGAATGAAACCATGCAGACCCAGCTTGGACTGAACTGTAATGGAATACTTCTGTGTTACTTTAAACCACTAAGTGGGTGGTAATTTGTTACAGCAGCAATGGGAGACTTATACTCACTGTATTAGAAAGAGAAGGACTGAGAGGCTAAAAGCTGGATGGATGATGCACGTACAAGATACAGCAGGTGGCTGTCCTTGGTGGCATCCACTGAACTTGATGTCTGCTGGGATCTGTCCCTCTTGGTCATAGAGTCTCCATAACGCCTCTTCTCTTGGCCTGAGAATTCTGCAGGCCTCTAAACTTGTCTGGTTGCAACCTGATGTCCTTATTTTCTCCTAGCTGTCCCTCCTAGACTGAGGTGGAGGTTTCTGGACTCACAGAATCTAGATCGGAGCCTTGGTGGAGGAGTAAGTCTGATCTCTGCCTTCCCTCCTCTGCCAAGTAACAATTCTTCAGTGGTCTCTCTCCTTTTCCACGTCTTTCCAGCAGAGGCTCTGCCTGTGTCTGATTCCCAACTATCTTTCGAAGAATGTGCACAGGAAACAGTCTTGGATGATGGCGACAGCATCTCTCTCCAGAGCACACAGCAAACGTGCTTTCTGCCCACTGTAGAAGATCTGGGTTCCTAAGCTTAGGGTTCCTCTCCTGCAATGCAGCCCTAGATGTGTGCAGATGCCACAGGGGCCTGATTGCATCACAGCTATGGCCACTGGGGCCTGGGAAATGACCCAAATGCTAATACTCTGGCTACTGCTATTGCTGTGAATAAAGAACTTTTCTTTGTCTCTGACCCTGAAGTCTCATATCTTAGATAAGCTCTGTGAAACTGGAAGGCCAACTTGCCAGGTAAGTAAAATCTCAAACCCATCACAATTTCTCATTCCCTGCTAACCAGTGCATCAAGTGCTAGTCTTCAGCAACAGTGGAATACATGTTAGCATACTGGGGTGGGGATGGGGTCCTCTTTTATACCTTTGCGTGGGTGTTCCCTCCATTTGTACCACCCCTTCCCTGTCCCACCAACTGCCTGTCAGGGACACTCAGTCACAGGTTTTCCTCTGTGAGGCTTGCCTTGACCCTGCAGCCCACTTTCCTATTTTCCTACCCCTGCTGCGGTTTTTGCATGGATCACTACATATATGTATGTATATGTGTGTGTGTGTGTATATATATGTGCATATGCACTGCATTCCAGCCTGGGTGATAGAGACCTCGTCTAAAAAAATATATATTTAATTTAAATTAAAAAATATAAATATATTTAATAAGTATAAATAAATATAAATATATAAATATAATATAAATAAAAATATATTTAATAACATATGTATATATATATATTTTTATAAAAAGAATGAAAGAAAGAAA
>PVKP010009380.1:0-68584 GCA_004027715.1 Plecturocebus donacophilus
AAAAAAAAAAAAAGAAAAAAAAAAGAAAAAGAAGAAAAAGAAGAAAAAAATTGTCAAGCCCCCGAACTGAAGGTTACGAGCGGCCCGTCAGCAGCCCACATGTAACCGAACTGTCGTGTTTCATGGCTTTTTGCCACTCCAGCTGTCAATCAAAGCCCGAATGTCAAGGTAGTGAATGAATGATGGTTGATGATGATGAAGAGGAGGAATCTTTCAGACCCGTTTTTTTTCTTCCAGTCAAACTCCGCGAGGGGTTTCTGCTTCTTGAATTTTTTCCTCCCCCTCCCCACTTTTTTAGCTTTGCCCCCGCTGTATCGATAATATGATCCTCTCTTTAAAGTATTGTTCAAAGAAAGCAGGGAGAAAAATCAAGAAAAAAAATATGAATAGTTTGCAAAAATTGGACTTCCTCCCCCCCCTTTCCTGGTAGGTATTTTGTCTCTCCCTCTCTCTCTTGCTCGCTCGCTCGCTCTCACTCGCGCTCGCTCTCTCGCGCTCGCTCTCTCTCGCTCTTTCTCTCTCTGGGAGATGAGTGAGTGTCAGTAGGTGTTGGCAGGTTGGCTGCTGCCTGGCTTATTGAAGAGCCTCAGTTTGGCGGAGCGGGTCGGCGGCGGGAGAACGAAATGACGGAACCCGGAAGTCGTGGTGGCCATAGCCCGTCGTACGGCGGAGACACATCCCGGGAGTGGGGAGCGGGAGCGAGGAGGAGCGCGCCGCGCCGAGCCTCTGATATGCGACGAGTGCGATCGGACTGCCCCGGCTAGGGGGGCGGGAGGGGGAGGGGAGGCTCGAGCAGGGCGGACCCGAGCAAATCAGCGAGCCTGCTCCTCCACAGGGATGGGGGCGGCTGGGGGAGGAAGGGGAGAGTGTGTGTGAGTGTGTGTGTGTGTGTGTGTGCGTGCGCGTGTGAGTGTGTTGTGCGCGCGCGCGCGCGAACAGGGAGAGGGAGAAGCGGAGAGAGAGAGAGGAGAGACGAGAACAGGGAGAGCGCAGAGAGGAAAACTGCAGAAAACCACAGGGAAAGTACGGTACTGCCTCGGATCTTTTCATTAAAAAAAAACAAAACTTACTTCTAGTTCATTTTCCCATCACTCCCGGCTCCTGCCTAACTGGGTCGTGTCGGGCACGTTTGGCATGGCGCTCTCGCTTTTGTTCTTTTTAATTCCGCGGCCTCCCTCTCCTCTGCCCGCCGATTACAGCACCCCGAAGGCTTCCTGCTAAGGTCCAAGGGCAGCAAGCTCTGCAGACGGTACCACTGCCGGGCTAAACTTTTTATTAAGTGGCACTTTCTTTTCTGTGCAGATCCAACCTTGTCAATACTCATTTTTTCCAGGACCAGAAGAGACCAGCTTAACTCAGAGCACACTTCCTTCAAGCGGCGCGGACAAGGGGCCACACCGAGAGTCTTTGGGGGCCGCGGCGGAATGGGGAGGGAGAAAGTGAGGAGCGAGTCATCTGGGTCCG
Organism: Plecturocebus donacophilus; assembly: GCA_004027715.1. Taxonomy (NCBI): domain Eukaryota; kingdom Metazoa; phylum Chordata; class Mammalia; order Primates; family Pitheciidae; genus Plecturocebus; species Plecturocebus donacophilus. The sequence continues at coordinate 1,465 of PVKP010009380.1, forward strand.
TTGTAGCCAAGGGCGTTTGTGTGTGTGTGTGTGTGTGTGTGTGTGTGCGCGCGCGCTAGTGTGCGTCTCCAAAGTGGATCTCACTCAGAGCTGGGAAGCACAGGAGGAAAAGACCGAGAGAGAAAAAGAGGGGGAGAAAGAAGTTGCCGGGCGAGGAGGAGTGGCCGGCGCTCACTGCCCAGCTTTGTTGTGGTCGCCCGAGGCGCCGCGGCGGTAACGCCGGCTAATGGCTGTGTTAATTATACAGCGGCGATTTCCTGGGGTTAGGGACAAGGGACCGACTCCTAAGAACTTTCCCGAAAAGGAAAAGAGGAGGAAAGGAAGGGGACTACTCCACGCCGTGTGGGTGGAAACTAGTTGTGGCCGGTGCCTCGTCCTACTGGGCCGGAGCTGCACCAGGCTTTACCACTGCGCGGCTGGCTTCCCGGGCCCGCGCGTCACTCACGCCGAGCCCTGAGCTGGGGGCGGAGCCACGGTCTCCCCGCGCGCGCCGCGCAGCCCAGCAGCCCCCGCCGCCGCTCTGCCCGGGTGGTGCGGCCCGGCCGGGACGGGAGCTGGAAGCGCGCCCTCTCCTCAACTTCTCGCTCTCGCTCTCCCAGCCCCTGGCCCAGAGAGTGGAAAGCGGACTGTTGTTCTCCAACAGCCGCATCCCTCTTCAACTTTGAACCCATCTGGGAAGTAGAGAGTAGAGTGTCTCCGGCGCGCCGCGTCTATCCGACTTTCCCGCGGAGGCCGGGGGTGGGGGAGGTTGATGAGAGAGAATAAAGTACTCTGTGTGTGTATGTGTGTGTGTCTGTGTGCGCGCGCGCCTGTGTGTGTGTGTGTGTGTGTGTGAGAGCGAGAGAGCGCGGGGAGGAGGGCTGGTGGGAGGGCTTTTTTTTTGGCCCCCTTTCCATCTTCCCTGCTTCGCTGTAAGCTTTCGAGCAACACAAACTAGGCTAAGATTGCAGCCTGCAGAGACTCCAAGCAGAGTCGGAGAAATTTGGCCTCGTTTTAATAGGGCTGAGGAATGAACTCTGGAGGTCAATAAAGCCCTCCAAAAATGATGAATGATTGAGCACCTGTGATGATGATAGTGATTACCAGAGCAATTAAACGGTTTGATTAAATGAGCCATCATAACAATGATGTCTGCGGGAAATCGGCCCTCACATATAAAGAAAGGTAGTGCGAAGGGGCTGGCAGAGGCGCGGATGGCGCGACGCCGGGGAGAGGGGCTGCGGGCCGCGAGGTTTCTCCCGGTGGCCCGAGCAGGGACGGCAAGGCTAACGGAGCTTCAGGGTGGAGAGCGTAACCCAGGGTTTCAGCCACTGTTTTTGCCCGGCTTCAAGCCTGCTAGAGCCGACGGGTAGGAAATCTGAAGGTTGGGGGCAGGGTACTTCCTCCACCTCCTCTTTTTTTTCTAGAAGAACTCCAAGATTAAAAGTATCCTCCTTATTTGTTGCTGAGTTGCTCGTCGACATTTAAGAGAAGGTGAGTAAAAAAGAAAAGAAGATGCAAGAGAAAAGAAAAAGTTGGTCTCCAGAATTTTATTTCGGTCGGCAGTTACGCGACTTCAGTTTAGCCGGGACGCGGAGGTTGAGAGGGCGGCGGGGTGGGGAGGGGAAGAAACCACAATCTGCTCTTGCTGCGGAGAGTTTTCGACTTTGCAAAGCTATTGATGTTGGTGGGTCCAAGTTCCCGGTGCAGCGCCGCTGGCTAAGAAGTTTATACTGTTTTTCCTCTTCTAATTATTCTTAAATTTATTTAAGAATTTAAATGTATCGTCGCTAATAGGATTACTGTTGTTTCAACTGTCTTGTTTAGTAAGTGCCAGTTACGTTTCTTTTTAAAAGAAACTCCTCAGTGCCCTTGATAAATCTTTTTTTGGGGGGTGGGGGGTAGGGTAAAAATCAACTTCATACTGAACCTCAGCGTTGCAGAGTTTAAGCATTCAACATTGCTACCTCTGTTTTTCTACCGCTTCTGTCTTTATAGTGATACTGTAAAGTGAGTTATCATCCCTATAGCTTTCATTTAGAAAAACTTGGTCGCATTTTTAGAAAAATGTTCCGTCCCTGGCAGTGCAACTGAGTAAAACAGTTCAGACAGATTGATGATTTCTATATTTTTCTTTTCCTTCCTTTTTTTTTCTTTTTCTTTTTTCTTTTTTTTTTTTTTTTTTTTTTTTTTTTTTTTTTTTTTTTTTTTTTTTCTTTTTCTTTCTTTCTTTTTTTGAGACGGATTCTTGCCCTGTCGCCCAGGCTGGAGTGCAATGGCGCGATCTCGGCTCACTGCAACTTCCGCCTCCCGGGTTCAAGCGATCTCCTGCCTCAGCCTCCCGAGTAGCTGGGATTACAGGCGCGCGCCACCACGCACGGCTAATTTTTTGTATATTTAGTAGAGACGGAGACGGTGTTTCACCATGTTGGCCAGACTGGTCTCGAACCCCTGACCTCGTGATCCGCCCGCCTCGGCCTCCCAAAATGCTGGGATTACAGGCGTGAGCTACCGCACCCAGCCGATTCTATATTTTCAAACAATTGTAAGCTAATAATGAGTTGATTATCCGGTGATAATCTTGGGTTTTACAAAAAAAATACAAGTTTAAACTCTATTTTCATGTGTTTTCATCTTTCCAGAGATGCAGAAGGCATTTTTAACCTTAATGCCTTTCTTCCTCTCTCTCTCTCATATTCTTAACTTCTTTTGCATTTTATTGAATACATTAAAGCAAACAACAGGGACAATATGGTTAGGTGTAGGAGGGAGAGAGAAATATGACATTTTAAGATATTGTCAAAAAAATCATATTTAACTTCAACGACTTTTAGTTAAAAAAGTGTAAGAGTGTTAAAACTGCATTCCTACTGGAGGAAATCCATGTCTTTTTAAAATTTGCCTCAGGGGAGAACCCAGAATTTCTTGCAATGACAGAGATCTTACCTAGTTGCATGTCTTTTGTGAAACTGTTAGTTTACAATAGCAATTTTAGTGTAGTGGATTACACACTAGGAGATCAAGTTGGAGTTGATTCAAGGTATCGGTTCTTGGTCAGTCTGATGAATTCAAAGGACTATTGCCTTTAATCAGCAACTTGCTGGTGTTTTATTAATAGAGCTGAAAGGCTAATCTAACATTTAAGAATTTCCTGGTTTCCCCCGTCCCCAATTTTCTAGTCCAATAGAAGCGATTCCAAAGGAGTAGGCTGCCTACACTTTCTGATTTCTAGTCTGGTGGCATTTTGCGAATGCCCTATTGTCAGCGTTGGCACTCCCACCCAGGCATCCAGGCTCATCTGCTCTCCCACATTTGGGGTGAAAGGAAAGTAGGTGGGGCAGGCCTGGGAGACAGACACGAAATGGGGGTCGCAGAAGATGCCACACACCTCCGTCAGCAGTCAGCTCCTTCTGCCCAGGCTGGAAATGGTTTTAACAGGCGGTAAAATTTCATCTTGCGGTGTCAAATTGGGGTCATTTTGGGGTTAGAGTTCTCAGTGTCCGAGAGGAGCTGTCCAGCTGCGTGGGGACTCATTAACTGCAAAAGATCTGTTTCAGTAAAAACAATTCAAAGACAATCAGAAGGCTAAAGACCCTCTACAAATCGCATTTTACAAGTGCCCCAGAACAAATATGGATGGTGAAACCTATTTCTTCAGAATCCCAAATCAGCTACTTAGCTCCAGAGTGGGGGTGGGGGTACTGCATCAAAACGAGGTGAAAAGGAGGAGACCGAGCGGGTGGGGACGAATGGGAGGGGGATTCGGGCCTCTCCAATTTAAGAGTCTGTTTTTAATCACCTCTTTCTTATTGAGGCAACCCCAAGACTTCTAAAAACTGCTACTTTTCTCTTTTTCCTTTTCTTTTTTGAGCCAACATAAAATGCTATCATAGGTAACATTTAAGATTTAAAAGGAATAATTGAATTCCACTATAGTCCCTTAATTTGAAGGGCATTGGCTTTATGGGGAGTGTTTAATTTGAACTGAGCATGTATGAACCCAGACTGTAGGTGAATTTGCCTCTACTCCTTAAGGAGCTTGTGTAGCTGTTTCTTTTTCTTTTCCTTGAAACTTACAGATTCTCAGTACAGATAACTTCAAATTCCTCAGAACTGTGAAGTTCGAAGTGTTAATCTGTGTATTAAAATCACCAGGTTTAGATCCTTTTTGTCTTCTTACAACAGTTAGAACAATTGACGCCTTGCTAGAGAAGCAAATAAATTCTACCTTAATCTTATTTGTAACTTTATTTAATGTTTGGATTTAGAATTTTTTGGATGAAGCAAATCTTTAAAAACTCCGTAAGGTTAATTTTTATTCCCGGAGGCAAGTTCTGTTTACTGGCTTTGAAAAAAGAGACATGAATTATTACTTTGATTTTCAAAAATTCCTTCAGGTCAAAGGAAAGTGCAGGTTTAAAATTAGAAGCTAGATATGTGAAATGGCAGGGATTTTAGGATAAAAGCAGGTCAATACTTAAAAGTAAAGTATCATTTGAAAGTTTTCTGCCTTGCATTACTGAACTGAGCAAGTAAGAGTGATCAAAAATATGTTATTCTCTCTCCATCTTTCTCTCTCTGGACTCCACCTCTGTCACTAGGTCTTCTCCTTCCATCCCCAGCACTTTTCTTTGGGTTCTGAATGACACAGTGAATTTTTGTAGTCTAGTTCTTTTCTCCAAGCTTCTCAGAGTATATCTAAATTGTTATTCAAGGAGTTTGATTTCAGCCCTGCGGAAACAGCCCTGAGCCCGGCATCGCTGGGACAAAGGCAGAAGGGGCTATCTTCTGCTCAAGACCTGCTGGCTGACAGTTGGAATTTTTGGTATATACTTTATTTAGCGTTTCCAATAACGTGTTTGTCTCTCCCTCTCCATCCCTTGCAGCCATCTATTACTTTTAAAACATCCTTTCTCCATAAACATCGGCTTATCCTTGTGAGCTGCTCTTGACCTTCCCAGCAGTGTAACCAGCAGCTCTGAAAGTTGGCCTAGAAATAATTGCACTGGCTTCCTTACCTGTTAACTTTACTCGCTCTTCCTAGCTGGGATGAACAGAGGGAAGGGGACTTTTTTGTTTGCTTTTGTAGGTGGTGGTGGTGGTGGTGGCTTTTGGTCCTTTGGTCCTTTTCCCACTTCAGGTTTCTATCATAAAATTTTCTCCACCTCCTCCCATTAATAACGTTTAAGCACCCCACAATTTATTTTTTAAATAAAATGGAGTAAAATTATTAGACATTTTTTCCTTTTCTCCTTATTTCTCCCAATTTTAGCTGCTTCACCATCTCGCAGAAAGGATTTCAATAAATAGCCCTCTAGCGCTATCTGGCGGGACTCCAAATACGACGTGCGCTCGCTTTAGCTGTTTGTTCCTCCTTCCCTCGCTCTCTTCCTCTCTTTCTTCCTCTCTCCTTTTGCTTTCGTCTCTTCCGCTATCTAGATTGTTTTTCTCTCTTTTTTGTCCTCCTGCGGCCTCTTGTCTAGTTCGTACCCCAACTTCCAGCTCAGGCGGCTTGGAAAGACCCGGCCAGAGACTAGTAACCCACACAACTGCGGGATGCTCTGGCCACGGAGCTCTCTCTTCTGATCCCGCCTCCCCTTACCCAACGCGGGTCACACACATCCTTTGCTTCGATTAGCATCTTAAAGTTGCTTAGCGTGTTGCTAAGTCCCAGCGTCTCAGCTGGCGCTGGTTTGGATGGGCTTAAAACCGCATTGGTGAAGTTTGGAGGAAAGAAATCAGACACTGGAATTCAGAGCTAGTGGAGCCCAGCTAAGTTTTAGGTCAGAAGGCCGAGTCTCAGTGCGAGTTTGAGGAAGGGTCGGGGCTTCACAGGGGTGGGAACAGCACGGCGCGGCGCCTAGCCTGCGAGAGGGAGTCGGAGTGGGGGTGCGAGGGGTCCTCCACCGCCTCCGCCCAGTCCGTACCTCACAATGGACTGCTCGGTTTTGTATCGCAGGCCTGTCCAGGATTGTTTTTTCTTCAATTAATAAGCTTTATCTTATCCCTCCCGCCCCCCGCCTCCACCCGATTTGGAGAGGAGTGGGGAGGAACTGGAAAACTCACAGGGCAAAGAGAGAAAACCAGCAGTCAGACGCGGGAGGCGGCGAGCGTGGGGAAGCAACTGTCTCCTCCCTCCTTTCCTGCAATTTGCAGGTCATTGTCTTTCTTATTTGTGTTTTTTTTCTTTTTATTTTTTTCCAGTAGCCTGTAAACAATCAACGTTGTGTAGGGAGGTCAGAGGGGATGGGGCTGTGGGAGAGATTCGATTCAGACTAGATGCTTTAGATTTAGACCCGGCTGTATCCAGAGTTTCTTAAAATTCTCCTGTGCGCGGGCTCTCCCTCTCCTCTCCTCCTCCTCTTCTTCTCTCTCTCTCTCTCTCTCTCTCTCTCTCTCTCTCTCACACACACACACACACACACAGACACACACAGCCCGAGAGAAAATTTCAGTCTTTGAGCAAATCTCTTCCATCTAGTCCTTGAAACAGAGGAAAGGACATAGAAACTGAAGGAGAGTTATGATTGAATTTTCTAAAATTTAGTTTTGACTTTGCAAAGTAAAAGTGAGGACCATATTCCCAATATAGACCCAGAAGGTGGCTATTTCAGGTGAGGAGATCTCAGCCTGTGACGTCTATGATCAACCAGACAAAGACCCCTTCCTAAATCTGAAGTTCCACCCCCTACCTGTGGCAAAAATGGAATACAAAGGAGGGGAAGGATGGCACAATAGTGGGTTCTGTTTTCCAAGAATTGCCCCCCACCTCCATTGCAGAAGGAAAAAAGCACAGTTCAGGTGTAATTAATTGGAGACTGTTATTAGGTCATCATTAGCCAAGGTACAAATAATTGCAGCACATTTTTACATAAAATTGACCAGTCCCAGAGTGACAGATCGATTTGGAGTATAAAAATGATGTATCAAAACATCAATGTCGATTATTTGAAATATTGTAGTCGAATTTTTTTTATTGCTTCATCGGTTAAGTGTCTGAAAGTGCAGTGTTCAAACATATATTTATGTTGTCAATACTGTCAGAACTGTCAGTTTTACTATACTGGATTTGTACTATATTTCAAATATGCTCATTTACATAGAATGCCCACCCTAGGATTCCCCCCCACCCCCACCCCCACACCATCTCTGGAAAATCCGTGTCAGTTTCTTCAAAGGATTCGGCAATCTTTGCCTAAGCTAAAGTGTGCACTGCCTCTTTTACTCAATTTTCCACATCGGATTACATGTCTTTTTCACCATCTCTAACTTTCAAAGAGATCCTTCTTCCTTTCTCTCCAACTCTGCCTACTCTAACCTCTTCTCCAAGATAGTATTGAAGCACTTGGAAAGCTTTGAATTTAAATATCCATATCCCAGCTCCAAATATACCATTGGAGTAAAAAAACGGAAAAACCGGACTTGAGTATACTTGGCCGCACTCGGGTAAACCAGGCTCCGCCAGGCAGACATTCTCATACGGTCAGGGTCCATCATCAAATTACCTGGCAGATTGAAATCTTCCAGGGAAAATGAATTTGGAAATAGAAATACCTTTTCTTTCTTTTGACTTAAAAGCCTCAATGGTAGAGAAAGAAATAATACTTACAAATGATCGGCACGTTTTTAACTTTAAAAGCTTTTGAACTCAAGCGAAAGACACCAGTTGGAAGCAGAATTGACAGTTTTAATTCTACCCATTTTCACCTGGCACATCAGATCAGAGGCAATCATTTATTTTATGGGGTGTGGAGGGGAAAGGCGGAAAGAAAGCTAGAATCCACTGAAGTCTCTGTCCTACAAATCTCAGAGAAATTAGACTTACGGAAACACAAACATTTCATCGCTCCGTACTCTGGGTTTAAGATGAATAGAAACATATAAATCCGCATTCTCCCCAATTTTGTGTTTTTTATTTTTTCAGGGTTTGATAGGGAAGATAGCCAAGTCTGTTAGGAAAGACAAGGCCACTCCTGGACTAGCTGTGAGGATGTGTTTTAATTTCCATAACACTGAAGCAGTTTCTGTAAACCTTTTGATGTATTTAAATAAGTCTATTTGGACATTTAAAGAAGCTACACATATAAACATAGCTTGGCTTTTTGCCGTCAATCCCAGCACTAAAAAACATTCATAATCTAACTGAGCAGCTTTTTCATATCCGTCCTACTCTCAAATAAATAAATAGAAGTGCAAACCAAAAGAAAGTTTCCAGCGTGCATCCGTACGTCTTCGTGTGTGAGTTTATAAACAAGTTCCAGTCAGCACTAGGGTATTACCTCCCTCCTGCCACACACCCCAAGGCAGAGGCATAGAGGGATTGCCCCCGGAGAGCTGTGTTTACTTAGTTTTTTTTTTTTTTTTTTCACCGCCATGTATGACAAGTGTTACTTCAAGAAATTCATCAGCCTTCTACAGATACTTCCAGTTTTGCTGTAATGATCTGCGGAAGAGAACTGCCATCACTTTCTCACATCCCAAGGTGTTGCAGGAACTCAGAGAGGGGAGAGTGGCTGAAACGCTTAATTACCGGAGGCGAAGGAGGGGCGCGTGGCGGGGTACCGAATTAGAGGGGAGTGAAGAAGGAAGGTCCTTTACTAGGCTTGTACCTGGAGAAAGCTTTGGGTCGCTTCTCTGCGAATATTTGGAAAAGGTATTTAAATGCCTTTAGGGCAAAGTGATACCCTTGTGTAATAATTAGCTCAGACAATAAAAATAATTGGAAAATCAGTTGGAATTTCTGAGTTTTTAATTACGTTTAATTTTGTACTAAGCCGTAAAATTACGAATGCCCCTCAATTAAACACTCTCCTCTTGTAAAGCGTTTAACAACAATTATTCCTTAATCAGTCTGAATGTGAGTCACAAATGGTGCTTTTCCACATCAAAGGGACGTCCTTCCACGTTACCTTTTAGTCATAAGTAAGAGGATTAATTCCTATAATTAAAGGGATAAATATGTGCATAAATATATCTCTCACCCTCTCCTTAAAAAACAAAACAAAACACTTTCACTCTGTATGATACGTGGCCGGCTGTGGTAGGATAAGTGTTTTTAATTGTCTGTCTCTGCCCGGCATCCCTTTGCTGACGGGTGACTGGAACCGAGGAGACGCGGCGCGAAGCGCAGGGCCCCAGAGGGACACAGGCGCACACACAGGCACAGAGACGCACACACGGGTCAGACGAGGCGCAGGGCTCGGGACCCGGGACTCCACCAATTCCGGTGCGGTCCTCCCGGGACAATAACCCACCTCCCATCTTGCCCCTGCCCAGCGCAGCGAGAGAGTTGTCTCCCTGGCGGTCAGCCTGTCCAGAAGAGCGGGGTCCCTGCCCTAAGCCCTAGCTCCAGGTTGAGTCTTCAGGCTACAAACAAAAATTGAGCGTGACCTTTTAAAACTCCTGTGTGAATATCTCATTTACCTAATGACTTTATGTCACCTAGGAAGAAGGTCAATTTCCTCTTAACCTTTTCCCCGCTGCTGCAGTAAGCATTCTTCCCTAATCAATGGTGGCTGGAATAATCGATTCCCATTTTATGATCGCTGACAAACTCAATCTCAGGGCGGGGTCTGAGAGCGGGGGTTGGGGCGCAGGCTCGGGCCGGGACAGAGGTCTCCCAGTGAACGCCCAGCTCCGCCCGGCGCCAAGGGAAGCCGCTCTCTCTTCCGTCGAGTTCTGAGACCTTGGCAAACTTCCCTCCCCCAACCGCCGGCGTGACTTCTGAGTTGTCACTAATCCGAACCTGATATTCACCAGAGCTCCTTCGGTCACCGACAACGCTCCCCGCTGCTGCCGCGGCCTCCCGCCCGCCCTCCTCGGCGTGTTTTCATTTCAAAGTCTGCGGGCAGGGATTGCCCCGACCCAGTGTGTGCCTGTGCGCGCGCAAGCGCGCGTGTCTGCGTGGTTTCATTTAAATTTTAAAAACCATTTTTGCCTTCTTCAGCGAGGATCTCAGAACTTTGTGTCTCAGGCTGACTAACTTTTCATAAACAAAGCAACAACCGAAGCTCACAGTGGGTGAAATCCTGCGGGGAAATGAAGACAACCTGGTGGAGTTCGATCTCTCTCTCTCTCTCTCTCTCTCTCTCTCTCTCTCTCTCTCTCTCTCTCTCCCTCTCTATCCCTCCCACAAACACACAGCTTTTTCCTCTTCTCTTACCTTTCTCCCCCACTCCTCACTCCACCCGAAATTCAGCTATCCTAAACCATAGATTTATCAGATACCACTTCCTCCCCTTTTTAAGTTCTTCAGTCCTGCCCCGTCTGGGGAAATTACTGGACAAATTACTAGATCAGAGCTATTTTGAAACCTAATTTGGGGTATATTCACTGTTCCTTATCTTTTCAGGGTCTAAATATGAGCCACTCTCTGGTTCTAATCTCTCATAAAGTAGAAATTGACTTTTACACATGTAGGGCCTATTTGAAGCAGGAAGGGGGGTTTTCTCTTAACACCGGTTTACCACGAGTCACTGAAAACTTTCCCCCCTTATGCCACCCTAATCCCGTTTTCACTCACTACCAAGAAGACACTGAAGCCGATGATGATTAAATCAATCTCAAAAGTCTTGCTTAACTAGGGTTCAATGGCAGGAAAATCATTTTCCTCAAAAAAAGATGTTCTGTAGCCCAGATTTTTGAAGATTTCCTATGAAGAGTCCATCTCTCAATACTGTATTGCCCAGTTAGTTTAAAGGGAACCCCAAACTGAACTTTCTCTCCTGGGAGTGTTCTCTCAGGCCTGCCTTGCCTATGGGGATAATCTTTGAAAAGATAATCAAACTGTTCCTTTTCTTCACTCACAGATCCTCATTACTTATAGGCAGACATTCTGCTAAAATTGGGAAGTTTTCCAAACAATCAAAACAAATAAATAACTCTTCCACTTTTTATCCTTCACTCTGGTGTAAAAAGCAAACAAAAAGGGCCTTTGAGTTCGAGGTGAGGCATATCTGGGCCACAATACCTACTGTTCACCCATGAAAGCCTCCTACATCCTGTTAGTAACGAAGATGACAAACCATGGCGCTACTCCAGCGTGCCTGAAACTTTCAGGTTCCATTCTTGCTTTGAGCCTGAAAGTGCTGGAGTGTGACAGGCAGTGAGAACATGCCAGGTTCAGGACCTGACCTGGGACAGGAGCACTGAGTTCTCAGTATTGTCATTTTCCTCTTGCTTCATACCAGGAAGTACGTTTGCAACTCACACTGAGTTAGATTGGAGATTTTAATGGGTGTCAAAGGTTGGTCCAGCCCTGAGTCACAGTTTATAACACCCTGACTTTTAGAAGATTTGCTTCATATTCCCAACAACTGAGGAACAGACCATCTTAGACTACAACCCGTTTGTAGGCCAAAAAGTGCTTGTACAGGAAGAGTTTCTCATTACTAAGAGTCCTGAGTGGGATTTTTATCTCTGTTTGACAGAGGAGCAGACAGATTGGGGATGGGCCCCTTGACCTCAGATAATTACTTCAGTAGTCTCTCTTCAGCAAATTTAATTCTCACACAAAGAGTAATTAACAACCTCTGACTACTCTATGAAAATTCCCTTTCCTTTTCTTGTCTTAAGGACCCTCATAGGGATACTGAAGAATATGTTTAATAGTAGTTTTTAGTTTCACTGCATTTAAATATTTTGTGTTCTGTTTACTTCTTCCGTAGTCTACTGAAACACATTTAACAGTCTTGGACTGTGTTCTAACTCCAGCATGTGAAATTGGAAAATCCAGTCATCAATTTACCGTCCTCCCAGCTTCCCACCCTGACCCCAAGCAAGGCTATTCACTAGACAACTCTTTGTCAATGGAAAATTCCTTAAGTTCCTTAATGAAGAGAGCATGTCAGAAGAAAGAAAAAATTTTAATAGTAAAAAATGTGATCCTCTCCTTTTGACTGCCTAACAACTTTGTCTCTACGAGTGTCTCATTCAGAGTTATAAATCAAAATTACATGTCGAAATGCAAGCCACAGTATTGGAACAGGAAGAATGAGCACACAGACCACTAGCTTTTCAAAGGCTACTGAGGTCTCTGCAAGGCTCAGATCCTAAATGGACAGACATCTTATTCAAACATCTGTAAGGGAGAGGGTTGAATCAGATCACTTCTGAGGCTGTTTTTAAGCCTAGAAGGACAAAAAGAGACTCCAAGGGCTGAAAAGCCATCAGGAGTTCAGGCTCTGGAGTCTGACACGAAGGGGCTGAAAACTGGGTCTGGCCTGTGCTGACTGAACTCTTAGTAGTCACCTGATCCCTCTAAACCCCAGTAACCTCGTGCCTAAAATCAGCATAACAAGAGTTGTTATCACTAGACACCTTCGTCAGCCTCTTCAGGTCTATCCTTTACTTTCCCCCTCCTGGTTTTTGCCCCTGAAGGCTGGTATGGATGCTTTTAAAATGGTCCTTGTTTCCTCTTGGGTGTGCCTACAGTGGGCAGAGCGAGATCAGAATGCTGATTCCCAGGGTCCCTGAGGGCAGGCTGCATTCCAGCCACAGCTTAAGCAGTCCTCTTCCCCCCAGAGTTTGGTTTCTGGATTTAGGTAACTGTGTCCTTCTGCAGTACTAGCCTTGGGGCACTGTACTGTCTCTTGTGGTTTCCTGACACCCTGCTCACACCTTTTTAATAAAGTTCCTTTATTAAGCTCTCCTCAAATTACCCAATTTGATGTGTACCATCTGTTTCCTGCTGGACCTTGACTGATACACTTTATAAACGTGTTTGGAGGATTAAAATTAAATGAGATAATGCATATAAAGCACATAGTGCGGTTCTTTGCATATAGTAAAAGCTTAATAAATAGGGCTTTTAGTTATTTTTACAATTATCATCTGGTGCAGCCCCTTCATTTTATATAGGAGGAAATGGAAACCCAGAGCTGTTAGGGGAAGCATTCAAAGTCTAATTAACTCTAGGTAGTAACCATCCTGGGACCAAATCCCTGAACTGCTTGCTTGAAGCTCACTGTTGCTCCCTCTGCATCTTGTTGAGCAGAACGAATGGGAAAGGACGGAGCTCTTATTTTCACACATGTTGGAGGAAGGGTTAGATGAGCTAGAGGCAGAGGTGCAGGAGGTAGTAAGTGTCTTTCCAGGTATCATTGGGTCTGTCCCTGCTAAATTACTGCTGAAATAAAGAATGCTATTGCAATTTAGAATCCAGTGATTTCACTAACAATAAAAAGGGTACGTAACACGGGGCCAATGTATGCTTGACAGGTTAAAAACAAATTTATAAACATATGATTGGAAGTTTCGCCAGGAGACATAATAATGTTTTAAGACTATGTAGGGTACACCAAAATTAAATAAAGGCAGATTTTTGGATTAGCAGTGTAGATTAAGCATGAACTTTATAATTCTTTAAAATATAGTACTCTGCTGTGAATTCATATAGAACTAGAACACTGAATCCTGAGCCACAGATGTTCTATAATGTAGTAGTATTAACAACTGGATAGAAAATATGCAGTCACTAATTCCTACATTCATTAAGTCATTCAAATAGATATTCATTGAGCTTGCAATATTTTCTAGGTGCTCTTATGGGTGCTGATATATAATGATTAGTTAAACATATTCTCAGCTTCAGTGGGTTTTTAGAGGAAAACAGAGGTAGGTATTTAAAAGGTTTTGGTATGAACAAAGGTAGAAATATACCAAGGCTACCATGGGAGCCTCAAAGAGATTGAGTTGGGTAAGGGGCATTGAAAGCAGAAGAGGCTTTCTTGGGTCAGAGCTAAGTCTTAGCAAGAGACACATGTTTCAACTCAATTACATTTTAGCCTTCTATATTCTTCCAAATTATCAATGATACTAATGAATTAAAATTTAGCTTTTACTAATATATACATTAGTAATCAAACCAAAAAACACATACTATATTGCATTACTTTTAACTGTAGGAGGTTGGCTGAAGTCTATGTGGAAACAGAAACATTTAAATAAATTTTCCCTTGGTGACTAGAGTGTATGATAAGAAAAGTGGAATAAACTTTAAAGGCGGTATTATACATAGACTCGCTTGATTTCATTAATATACTTTACTAATTATGTCTTATTTATATAATGAGTTGGACCAGGCTTATTTGAGATATACACATACGGTTTGAAAAGTAGATTGGAACATATTTGTGGAGAAGAAACATAAAGTAGGGCCATTTGTTTAGGACCTAGGATGCATTCATATACAATTGAACATACTGATAAATAGAACACAATTTAAACAGGTTATTTGTTTCTACACTGTCTTTACAAAATTGGTTGTTTCTGTCTCAGTGTTAATTGATGCCTAAGTATAATTTACTTTACCGTGGTAATGCTGCTAAGTATTTGTGAATCTTTATTGAAGTTCAAACTACAGTATTATATTACCCTGGCTAATTCTCATTCAGGTTGCTCTTGCCCACTTACCCTGATCATCCCCACTTGGTTCACTGTTTTCTTGTCCACCTCACATCTCAAAATCCATTCCCACTCACATTGTGTGTGTGTGTGTGTGTGTGTGTGTGTGTGTATGTGTGTGTGTTTGAATGTTCATTTTAGCCACCCACATCTATGGCTAAAATGTGGAACTGAAAATTGGTTTTAAACATCTCAAATGTAGAGATTCAGTTTTATGAAACCTACTATATTACCCTCTATTAAATACAAATGATTCTGTCTTCATTGTGGCACTTACTGTCTTTTCTGGTTTCTGGATTATTTTCTGCCAACTCAATAGTCACATTCTGATTTTCTTGATCTTTAACCCAGTTTAATAAATGTATTAAACTGTAAACTAATACATTGAATAAATGTATCTTTTAATTTTTCCTGTTTTAAAGTAGTATATATTTACTAAAGACAATGTAGCAATATAGGAAACATAAAAGGAAAAAAATGACCAATAGGCAAAGTATCCAAACACAATTGCTGCAAAATCTTAGTGTATGTTGTGTATTTTTTCTATGCATAATTTCTTATATGTAGTTGTAATTGTACTTTGCATAAAATTTGCAACCTAATTAAGTATTCAAATTCCTTATGACTCTAAATAGATGTCACCAATAAAGTAAAATAGTTTACTTTTTCATTCCACTGTTACTGGGTACTAAGTTTATTGATACATATTTTTCATTTTTATGTGTAATTCTGTAATGAGCATCTTTGGGTATGAAAGTTTGTCAGAACTTAGGATGATTTTCTTAGAATGGATCCCTGAAAATAGACCAGAGGCTATGAACATATTTAAGAGTGCGTCCCAAGGCCTCTCTCGTTTTTGAACTTTTTGTCTTGACAAAATTCCTTCTTTTTCATTTTTTGGCTTTTTCCCCCTAGAGTAACTATAATCCTGAATTTTTTGTTAATAGTTTTGCCATGTGTGCATTCCTGACCTATATATATTTATATAAATTATGTGTAACAAAATGACATTGTACATATTATTAATACATAAACCTCTCTCTATATATATACATAGACACGACAATCTCCATATTAATTCCCAGTCATTTTTGGTTTCTCTGGCTTAATAGCCCATTTTTGAAGGAAGAAGTCCTGAATGTGTGCAGTTCACATCTATGCTCTAAATTCAGTTGTCCCCTTGAAACTATCCATTTTCTGTAAACACCAAATTTAATCAGGGAAACATTGCCTATACTCATGTGTTCCTTTTTGTTTTTTGGCTTTTCCTCCCTAGGGTAACTACCATCCTGAATTTTTTGTTAATAGTTTTTCTATGTGTACATTTCTGAACTATATGTACTTAATATAAATTATATGTAATCAAATGATATTGTATATATTAATATATTAACCTTTCTCTATATATACATCTATATTTGTATTGCATGTATACATATTTCTAAACAATATATTGTTTCATCTTGTATTTTTTTTTTGTAAAAATAGTATCACACTCTTTTTCTTGGTTCCTTTTTTCATTCAATGTTGCATTTTTAAGATTCATTATTTTGCGTGTATAATGATAGTTCATTCTTTTTCTTTTAAATGTCTGTTTAATTTCCCATCTTGTAATTATAATACAATTTATTTGTCTTTACTTCCTGGGTTGTTGCCATTTTTGTTGTTATTAAAAAGAGTTCTGCAATAAACATTCTGGTATGTATCTCTTATTGCTCCCGTACAAAGATTTTTCTAGATTTAGAGTATCAGCGTAAGAGTACATTTTCTGATTTTTTGACATTCAAATGCTCAACTTTCCAAGATAATGTGAATTATTTTCCAGAGTGATTGCACCAACTTACACTCTTGCTAGAGGTACATAGACATGTTGTTGATCTACAACCCTTTCTCTTAACACTTGGTAATATTTGACTTTTCTTTTTGTCAAGCCAATCTGCTGTGTAAAAAGGTATCTCACCATGACTTTTAATGTGCATTTTCTAAATCACTTATAAGGCTGAGCATCTTACATGCTTTTTCTTTATTTATATTTTCTCTTTCATGAAATACTCTTTATTATGTATTTCTCCCATTTTTCTATTGAGTTTTTTATTATTAATTTTATGAATTCCATATTGCAAATACCTTATTCCAATTTGTGGCTTGTTTTTTTATTTTATTTGACATTTAAGACATAAGAGTTTTAAATTTGACTGTAATTTAATTTATCAATATTTTCTTTTATGGCATGCTTTTTATGTCTCGTGTAAAATTATTTTGCATTATGAACTTAAAAATGTTCTCCTATAAAATTTATTAACAAACTTGATTGTCTTTTCTTTTTATACTTAATTCTGTACCAACAGGGAATTGAATTTTGTGTGTAGAAGTAAGGTAAGAATCCCTTTCATTTTCATTGTGTGGATAACCAGTGTACGAACTGCACCAACTCCATTTCTTTCCAGGCATCTTTAGCCTGCCTGTCTTATATATCAATTTATGCACAAATTGTTTGGGCCTTCAACGTAGATAATAATATAGTCTACAGAAAATGACAGTTTTATTTATTTCTTTCCAATTCTATACTTTAATTA
This sequence comes from Plecturocebus donacophilus, assembly GCA_004027715.1. Lineage (NCBI taxonomy): Eukaryota > Metazoa > Chordata > Mammalia > Primates > Pitheciidae > Plecturocebus > Plecturocebus donacophilus. Next base: position 18,423 of record PVKP010009380.1, read on the forward strand.
ATTTCTTTCTTTTCGCTTTTTTTAAAGTTTATTTTCATTTTGTTTCTGTTTTTGTCTTGACATAGGGTCTGGCTTTGTCACCAAGGCTGGAGTGCAGTGGTGCGATCTCTGCTAACTTTAGTTGTGACCTCTTGGGCTCAAGTGATCCTCCCACTTGAGTAGTTGGGACTACAATTACAAACCACCTTGCCCATGTAATTTTGTTTATTTTTTCTTTATGTTTTGAGGTTTCACCCTGTTGTCCACACTGGTCTGGAACTCCTGAGCTCAAGTGATCCACCTGCCCTGGTCTCCCAAACTGCTGAAATTACAGTTCTGAGCCACTGTGCCTGGCCTTCCTTTTCTTTTCTCCTTTCTTTCCTTTCTTTCTTCCTTCCCCTTCTTTTCTTTTCTTTTTTCTTTTTTTTGGGTTGGTGGTGGTGGGAGGTGATGTGGTCTTATTGCCCTATCTGGGACCAGATCTCCAGGACAATATTGAACCAAAGCATTCTTAGTGGACCTCCTTATCTTATTATTAATTTGAAATTGGTGTTTATAGCCTTTCTCCATTAAGAAAGTTATTTACTGCAGTTAATTGATGATGATATGTATCAGATTAAGGAAGCTGTTTTTCTCTCATGCCTAGTTCACCAAGCATTTTAAAAATTCAGTGTTAAGTTGTGTTAAATGATTTTTCTATATGTAATAAATAATTATTTTTTCTCCTTTGTTACTGTGAGTTATTTTATTTATAGTCTTTCTAATATTAAACTGTGTCTGTGGTTTTAGCTGCATTGAAGTTGATTATAGTACACAACCAAGTTTAAGTTAATAATATTTGCTTAAGATTTTTAAATTTCTATTGATGTGAGATAATGAACAACCATTTTTCTCTTTTCTTTATATTTTAAAAAATCATCTTTGCCTGATATTGGTAAAAATTGATTGGATTTAGGGAGCATTTTCTCCCATTTTTATTCTCTAGATAGTACATGATTGAAATTACGTTTCTTAAAAATTAGGTAAAGTTGACTTTTAAAATAATATTGGCCTTCTTTTACAAAAGAGATTCTTAACTACAGATTCAATTTATTTAACTGAATAAAAATAGTAAAAATAGTCTCACCATATTTCCCATGCTGGTCTCAGGCTCCTGAGCTCAAGTAATCCACTCACCTCGGCTTCCCAGAGTGCTGGGATTACAGGCATGAGCCACCATGCCTGGACAGCATCATTGAAGTTTTTAAACTACTGCATACTGGTACGCAATCAATTCAAATTCGATTCTGCTGTGCCTTCTTTTTTTTTTTTTTTTTTTTTTTCCCTTTCCATACTTCCTAAATTGAATCCTTAGGTGGCCCTAACAAATATTAGAAGAAGAGAGAAGATGTCATGGAAAGGATACTTGCATCTCATTTGTCCCTTTCCTGTTGGTCAAAAATCTCAGGGATTCTAGATGTTGTTTCACTTACGATTGATTTGCAGCTAATTTTAAACTATTTCTGAAAATGAAGTCTAATGAAATCTTTTTAAGGATCCTATGTCAACTTTGAATTAAACAAAAACTTTTAGAGATTCTCATGTACTGTGGAGAAGCCAGAATTTTTACTTTGAATCACTTGATTTCTAAATATCAGTTATTATTGTTTTTTACTCTGTGTTTCTGTGTGTGAGAGAGATTAGTTAGTCACTATGATTTATGAAATTCACATATATGAGTGAGATTGACAGAGTCTGGGTTCATGAGAGGTATGTGTTTTATGGCATTTGAAATATATGATTTTTTTTGGTACTGGTAGCAGCATTTGGAAATATATGACCAATGTTATTATTTTCACTTTAGAGATAGAAAAATGAAGCCATTAAAAATAATTTTTTTTTTTGAGACAGAGTCTCACTCCATCACCAGGCGCTAGGCTGGAGTGCAGTGGTGCAAGCTCGGCTCACTGCAACCTCTGCCTCCTGGGTTCAAGCAATTCTCCTGCCTCAGCCTCCTGAGTAGCTGGGACCACAGGTGAGCGCCATCACGCCCAGCTAATTTTTTTGTGTTTTAGTAGATACGGGGTTTCACCATGTTGGCCAGGATGGTCTTAATCTCTTGACCTCATGATCCACCCACCTCGGCCTCCCGAAGTGCTTGGATTACAGGCATGAGCCACCGCACCCGGCCAATAATTTTTAAGGTACCATAAAAATTGAGGTAGAAATCTGAATAAATTTACTGTTGTAGTTCTAGATTTTTGAAAATCTTCTGTAAAAAAGATCCATAGATTTATACTTAACCACAGTGTCTCCACTGTTGGTTTCGAGTATTGATATTTGTTGGACTGTCAGATGGATAGAGGAGCTCCTCCTTCAGTGGGCTGTGAACGTCCTCCACGTGATAAGTGCAAGAACACAGCCACAATGGCCCTCAACACCAATTGGTCAAGTCTCTGCATAGGAGGACCAATAAGAATACCACATATTTTTGTTACTTCTATTCCAGTTCTCAGAAACACAAGCAAGGACATATTTTTAAGTGGTGTAAAGAAATCTTCAGCAAAATAGGCAGTGACTTGACCTTCTATATCTTAAAATACATAGTTTAAAAATAACCATAAAGCTGAGATATGAAGTAGTTAAGTTCTCATGCAAATAAATTAAGCAGCAAGGGGTCACCCCACAGGTTAAATTTAGTAACTTATTTACCCATACATCTTTTAAGAGCCACTCTTCCTGAGAGGCATAGTGGTGTAGTGGCAGTGATGCTGGCGAGGGAGTCAGATGACTTGCTTCCAAGCAGTGTGACCCTAGGTATGTCTCTGGCATTATCTGTGGCTGGTTCTTCAGATAACATCTAAAGATGTCTCCAGATCTGTGGTTATATATATTTTGGGGCAATACACAATTACCTGGCTTCTTTTCTCACTCCTTATTCAAAGGAATACTAGAACTATAATCCTGAGAGCTCCCGATAAGATTAAATCATGGATAGCTGGAGGCAGATGGGGTGGGAAGTGGAGTAGAGAAAGACCAAACTTATTTGGGACCATGAAAAGTGCATTGTTAGATTCTTAGCCAAGAATGGCTTCTTTTGATCATACAACCCATTATTCAGGTTCCTAAGAGATAAAGTAAACTAGATTTGTTCTTATATAGATGAAAAAAATGAGGCTTAAGGACACCAGCTTATTTTTAGATTACGTGTATCAAATTAAACTGGCCACCTAGAAATAGGAACAAAAAAATCATAAAACGAATCACGGCCGGTGGCCGTGGCTCACGCCTATAATCCTAGCACTTTGGGAGGCCGAGGCGGGTGGATCACGAGGTCAAGAGATCGAGACCATCCTGGTCAACATGGTGAAACCCCATCTCTACTAAAAATACAAATATTAGCTGGGCGTGGTAGTGCACGCCTGTAATCCCAGCTACTCGGGAGGCTGAGGCAGGAGAATTGCTTGAACCCAGGAGGCAGAGGTTGCGGTGAGCCGAGATCGCGCCATTGCACTCCATCCAGCCTGGGTAACAAGAGTGAAACTCTGTCTCCAAAAAAAAAAAAATCACAAAATAATTTTTACTTAATTCATGCCATTGGATTAGATGCATGTGGTGCCGTTCTACTTTAGGTTGTGATTTTTCAGGAGGTGAAGAATGTAAAGTTCAGAATACATTTTGAGCACTAAAATTCTGCAACCTGTGGATTTGAAATGAGGTTACAAAAGCAAGACAGAGGTGGCACCCTTGCTTTGAATTCTATTTCTACAAAAGCAAAAAGAGCTGCTGGTTATTTAGGAGACTGGAGTAATCTTGGAAGATGTGCTCTGAATCTTTTTTCTATTTTCAGAAAGACAGACACATTGTGGAGATGTGCTGGGGCCGCAGACTTAGAAAAGGCAGGAGGAGTTAGAACATGTTTATATGTTTATATGCTCCTGTAAACTCAGGCACTGGACTGCTCTTTAGGCTGCCTCCCTGAATCAGTTAGAATGTTTTTGGCTGCAAGTAACAGAAAACCCAATTCTAAGTGGTTTAAGCAATAAGGGAATCAAGTTATGCCATTGGCAAGAGGTGGGGCAGGCTCCATCTCTCATTCCCTTCAATGTTCTTGGCTCTGCCGTCTTATGTGTATCAGCTTTATCCTCAGGCTGGCAGCCAGATGGCTGCAGCAGCTCTGAGCCTCTTATCTTCCCACAACCACACTGAGAAGAAGAGTGCCTGTTTCTCTTTCTCTGGATGCTGTTGTGGGAAGATGTGTGAAAAAAAAATTGAGAAGACCCCAGCAAACTTTTCCTCATACCTCATTTGTATGACTTTTTGGAACACTTAACCATGGATCCTGAGCCAATCATTAATCAGAGAAAGGGCCCAGTCCTGGAGTTGGGAGCAAATGCTTTAACTGTTATACTGATATACAGTGGAGGAAATATGGAATAGCTTTTGAGAAGACAAAGTTTGCTTACTTTAAAATATAATTGACAAGAAACTAGGTACAACTCTGGCAAAAATTGAGCTATAGAAATAGCAGCTCCATATTGAGTATTGTCTAACTGCCAGCTAGTATGCTAAGCATTGCATTTGAATAATCTCATTTAATTCTCATAACACTAAGAGGTAGGCGCAATCATTATTATTGGGATATCCCTGTTTCCTAGATGACAAAATTAAGGTTCTTAGAGATTTAGGCAATTTACTGCAATTTACACAGCAAGTTAGTAGTAGAATTAAGGAACATAGTGCTAAAACCCTTGTTCCTAAGAGTTTTCTGTCTCCCAGGGAGGAGTCCTCTGATTCAGGGTCAGCGATCAGAATGTAACAAATTGGTTAGTTATATGCATATAAATAGCATCCTATAAAGGGGTTTACCTGGTAGATAGCTTTGGGTAGCATACTGTGGGGCCCAGTGAATCTGTGATGTCTTCAAAATTGAGGAAATAATAATGCTATCAACAGTCATGAAGAAAATGATAAAGTTGGGAAAACATTATGAACTCTTTTAGACAAAGTAAATTTGTTTAAACATACATAAATAATAAAATATGACAGCAAAACATTTTTGTTTACAATAAAAAATAAAAATATTTGCTTTCAAAATTAAAAAAAAAACTACAAAAAAGATTAGATGGCAATTTAATAGCATTTGGAAGGAGATCATATTGCCTGACAGAATATGTACAATTGAGCCATATGAGAAATTTGTAAAAGAGAAACATGTTATTGGCTAGATGGGATGAACTGGGACCTGTGTTTATTTTTTGTATAGAATTATTTAGTAAATTTTGGAACAACTTTATCATGTAATGGAAGGAAAAAGGTGACCAATGATTTCTTTACAGCTTAAAACAAAATTTAAAAATTGAGCATGATGAAAACTAAGGAAATCTACAATGACTGTACTGTCAGTGCCATGAAGTATTTTTCTATTTTAGCTACTGGCATAAAACATAAATATTTGAAAAAATTTTTTGGTAAGGTAGGGCATTTAATACTTTGGATTTTCTTGGAAATCACAGTTAAGTCCAGAAATCAGTTAGAAAAGAGGTGTGCTTTGCTCCATTTTTTTTTTTTTTATAACAACACTTTTCATTTGTCTCCGAACAGGTTTTGCAGGAAGCCCATTCTATAGGCAGGTGGCTCACTACTCTGCTGTTTTGAAGCTTCAATCACTAGTGAAATGCCTGCAATCCACAAAGTCCTGGATATCTCCTTTAGCTATCATCATCTGAAAGACATCTAAAAGGGTTTTTTAGTGCTTGAGAGAATTAGGTTTCATTTCTGGCATTCCACAATGTAAGTGGAAAAGTTGATCCACACTGACATGAAGGGCTCATGAACTTTTTGTTTTTCCACCAGAAATAATCCTTTCCTTTTTTTCTTTTTTTGTGTAAGGCTCAAGTTCCTTTAAAACTTGTCGACTCTTTCCTAGAGACATATAGCTGAGCAAAACTAAATTCATCCCACTGAAACTGACATCTATTAGCAAAAGGATGATTATTTTTAATACTAGAGACATGTTTACAGAATGACTGAACTTGCTAAGCAGCAAAATATAGAGACAGTGCACTGAGACCAAGAAGAGTCAATCATCAACCACTCCTGTTGTTTTAAAATAGACTTAATATGCATTTAAAAGAGTATTATTTCAATAAAACAATCCACAAATAAATACAAAACAAAAGGGCAAATATAGAGACATATTGCAAGTAAGCATGCATACCAAAAAGGTAAGTGCAAATTAGATTTGAATATTCATGAGTCACAAATCATTGACAGTTTGAAATAATGCAAAACAGCTTTATAAATGAGGTTAAGGCAAGGGACATCAAAGAAATGCATCGCTAAATCAATAGCAGTTTGATTGTGCATATACTTGTAAATTGCAGTTACACTTTTTGTGACATGGGAGAAAAAATACTGTGTATCTGATGAAGGAGGAAGACACATAAATATTCCTTTTGTATATTGTATTTTTGCAATTCGTCATGCCCTTGGAGCCCAGCCAGGTAGAAAGTGGTTGGACATCACATCCCCTCACCAAGACCAGAGGTTTCTTTTCAGAGACAGAGTTTCAGGCCTATGTCTGAAAAAAACTTGCTTGCTCGGCTAAACAGCTCAATATGCAGTGATTTCTATGGAGTTGCTTTCCAAAATAAAGATTAGCATCTAGCATACATGACTTTAGAGACTGGTCAACTTCAAATCTCTTCATAGCAAAATAACTTCCATTGTAGAGCATACTGTCTAGTAGTTGTTTTCTATTTGGGGGGGAGCAGATGAATTCAAAGTATAAGAACAATTTGTAAAAATACTTTGGAATGATTAGAGATGTACAGCTGTTACTTTTAATGGCAAAAACTGAAACTTTGCACCAACCTAATAACTTATAAGTAACCTTGTAATTTAAATAAAAACATTTTTATTTTTGTTCAGCAAGTAACTATTAATTTGATATGGATCTTTTTTATACCAGTGGCTTTTTGGAGTGTGTGTATCTGTGCGTGCACATACAGTGTGTGTGTGAAATGATAGGACTTAAAGATCAAAAACTTGTTACCTTAAAGCCGAAACATTTACAACTGATTTTTTTTTCATAAGCTTGTATTTGGGTTACTATCTTTAAGTTATGATGTCCTTCTTCAAGACACTACTCTGCAAGCCTTGTTATTGCTTTCTGTCTCTTTTTTTTTTGACTGAAGCTAGTTATGTCACATGAAAATCACGGCATACAGTAACACTAATTTTGGAAGAGGCTGGGGAATTGTGGTATGTTTAGAAAATTAGTCTATATCTTCTGGCTGGACCACGCTTCGCAACAGACATTTAGATCTGGGAAGTGAAATGCAGATGAGACATAACCAGAAAGAGAGTCTTCTGTACTGTTGCCAATTCCCTACTCCATTAGGAAAGAAACTAAGATGACTTCTGTATGGTTAATCATCAAGAATATCCATGAATTCCAAAAGCTATGGCCTTGATATTTTCTAAGGTCTTTATGTGATGTCCACAATTATAATTTTTCAGTATTGATTCAGGGAACATTTAGTATTATATTTGTAAGCCATATATTGTTATACTTATCCTATAGCTAAACATTTCTTCACTTTCAAAAGTTATTAAGTTAATAACTCATTTGATCTTAACAAGGGTTTCTGGTATTCCTTTTAAAAAAATGCTTTGTCATGATATAGTATCAGGCTATTTAAGTTATCCAAACTTGTTTTATTAATTGCTTAGCCACAATATTTGATTTAATGATTACCAGTAGTAGGGGTCCATATTGGAAAACACTATTTTGTTCCTCTAACTAAATTTATTTCCATTAGGTCATAGTTACTAAACTTTCTTGACAAGGAGAATAATTTACAACAGCTAGGTACTTGATGATTTTGATTTAAGTCTTTCTATGTATGTATGTATCTGTGAATATATGGTTTTTAAAACTCACGTAATCTGTAAATTAAAACATAACATGTTGAACTAGCCAAGGAATCTAAACATTATCATTCTCCTTCTTTACAGTCTATGAAGATAAGAGACAAGTCATTTCAGGTTTTTTTCTGCCTTTTTAAACTGAGAGAGATTTTTACATTGAATTTTGATTTCTAGAGCAAGAAAGTGCCTGACTAGCCAAGGCCATCATTGAGATACATTTCTTTAACCACCCCCCTTGTCTAGGATCAAGAAGTTAAAGAATTTAAGAGCTGTCATTTTTGGTAATTCAATATCAAAATGAAGGAAAGAGAGAATAAAAGATTTAGCATTGATTCTGAATTACTTAGCAATGAAATACTGAATTCCAATGAAGTTTTATGAAAAAGAAACAGTCTCTCTTGATCCTAAATGCCACCTTGGTAGACCCTTGTACCTCATCCTCATTTTACTATGTAAATAGAATTAATTTTATCTTGAAAGAAAGTGGCGTGGCAGTTAAAGGACTTCTATTTTCTATTCTGCCACTAACTGCTACAACGACCTTGCATAAGGTACTTCAAATTTTTTGGATCGCTGTTTCCTCAATTATAAAAGAGAAAGTTGGTCTAGAAGTGGCAATTTCCAAACTGAACCTCTGAATCCTCAGGGCTGCAAGAAACCAGCAGGAGTCTTGATGAGAAAAGACCATACACTTTTTCTCCAGTTTGCATACTGATCCTAGCAAAATTTAATGTGATGAAAGGAAAATGACTTAAAAAGTTTGAAAACCATTAAGTTAAAAAAAATTGCTAAGATGCATCTTGGTTTCATAATTCTAATCTGCAATCTATTTTGTTTCATAACTATAGTAGTGAATATTGGAGTGAACAGAATTGTCATATTCTTGATTTCTCTTTTTAAATAGAGGCTGCAAAAAGAATTTCCAAACCTTATAGAAAGGAGGGCTAGAAAACACAAACTGGAAGGTGAGATCTTAGTTTAAAAATGTTAAATAAAATCTTTAGTTTTAAACTGAACTTATATGTGATGTCAAGACGACTGCTAAACATGGTGTGCGCGCCTCTCAGCCAGGTCTGCTCTTTCCCCGGGCCACAATGCTACACAGTCCCAGGAGGCACCGCTGTGTTAGAGTTTGACTGAACGATGCCATTGAATGATGTTGAGTGACGCATCACCTACGTAGCTTATATCAAGCACGGCTTTTTCATCATTTGGCCAAGAGCTACTTCTCTCTTAAGGTCTACTTCAGAGATCCTAGTGCAATCCACATCCTCTTACTACCTCCTTTCTTCAAAATTAATTTCTCTGTCCTTTGTGATTTCAGAGCATTTTGTTTTAACCTTTTAAAGAATGCTATGCCACTGTATTATAGTTAATAGTATTTGGGGGCCCATCTCCCTTGTTAGGTTTTGAGCTTTTAGAAGGTAGGAGCTGGGTTTTCATCTTATTTGATTTGGTTTTTGTGTTTGTTGTTGTTGTTTGTTTGTTTATTGTTTTTGAAGCAGGATCTTGCTCTATCTCCCAGGCTGGAGTGCAGTGGCACAGTCACTGCTCACTGCAGCCTTGACCCTCTAGACTCAAGTGATTCTCCCACGTCAACCTCCCAAGTAGCTGGGACTACAGTCATGTACCACCAAGCCTATAAAGATAATTTAATTTATAACAAATTATCTGTGCAAACAAAAACACACATTATATTTGTCCAAGGCCTTAATAAAATATGATAGTAGTCTTCTTTTCTTGCCATATATAGTCAACCATTCGATTCAATACAACAAATGCTATGCTGACTGTGTACTATTCTACATGTTAAGTGGGTATCATGTACAAACTTCATCCAGGGAGCATGGGAGTTAATAAAACCTATACCCTTCATAATTAAAATATGAGGCAGTACATGATTAGTGCTGTATTGTAAGGGTGAACCAAAGCGCTGTGGAAGCTCTAAGGGTTTGGGATTAATTCAATATTGCACATAAAATCAGTTTGCACATAAAATCACTTTGGTTTGGAGCAGTGAGATTTCAGCAGGCAAAAATACACAAGGGGCAGGGGCAAGGGCAAGGTGCAGCATTGTAGATGATGGATGTTTTATGGTATGCGAGAATAATTATGTATTAGATACAGAAATAGTATAGATTTTGCAGTAGTTGGGAAGAAGCCTGGAAAATTAGATAGAATTTAATTATGGTATTAACTAATTAAATAGCATCCTAAAAAGTTTAGAATTATTTCCCTGAAAAACTGGAACTCATCAAATGAGAAGCAAACGAAGGAAAACTCGGATTTACAAAGCTTAGTCTGGTAGTATCAGGCAAAATTAACTGAAGGGCAAACTTTGAAAATGGGGAGACCCGGTTAAGCAAAAGGCAATCTGAGGACTTAATTTGGATATAGCTGTGAAAAAGAAAGGAAGGAATGAATGTGACAGTAAGATGAAGAATAAAAAGTTGAAAATCTTTCTGAAATACACTGAATAGACGATACGGAAGTAGTATTGTGACAAAGATTATTACACAAAGTTTCAATCTGCTAATATTAATTTTCAACACCTTTAGTCCCTCCAACATTATTTGAAATATTAAAGAAATTAATCATTAGTAATAGTCATGTTTATTTTTACTGAAGTGTTAACGGTATTCTTAAATCTGTTGTCACACTTGTCACACTTGCCATTAGGTAATCAATCTATCAGGGTTCTTATTCACAATTCTTACAACCAATGCCTTAAATGTCTCATTTTCCTATTTTAGGGTCCAGGCTTGGAATGTTTCTTAGTAACTTTAAATAGATTTGAAAACACCCATACTGATAATATATGTAAATTTAGAACACTCTAACTTTAGTACAAATCTGAGTTATCATATCATATTTTATTTAAAATAATCAAAAGCTATTATACTTTGTTGCTAAATTTTGACTTACTTAGACACTCTTCGGTGCTGAGTGAATGCCCCCATCTTAAATTTTAAAAAGTTAACTCCAGGGTCAACGGTGTTGGTGCAAGATACAAAGATTGAATCTGTCAAGAGGCGATGTCCTGGAGAAGAAAAAACAGCAGGTACATACTTGCAGTTATTTGCTGCTGAGTACCTACAGAATCGGATTCCATCATTTATTTGTGGTGACTGGGGCTGACGGCCACTTTGGAATGCAGAGAAAAGGAGGTGGAGGATGAAAGGGAAAGGATGCCTCAGGGATCCACCCCCCTCTCATTTTTTCTCTTATTCTCTAGTGCCTCCTCACCAAGGATCCTGGAACACCGCTCCACTCCTCCTGTAGGACTTACTTTCAGATCTTGAGACATGGCTGGTGGAGTGGCTCAGTAATTTGAGGGATCTTTCCCTTAATAATATACTAAGAAGCTTAATAATCTGCTGTGTAGACCCTGATCCTATCTTTGGGTAAGGGGTCACAGAAACCTTATGAGCTAAAAAAAACTGTTTAAAAAAAAAAAAACTCCAGGAAAGGAGATAATAACACATGTTCTTCGAAATCTTTTCTGGAATCCAAAATCTTTTACTATGTAAGTTGAAAATATGATCTATCAAAAGTGTAATTTTTGTGTAGAGCATTGAATAGAATTTTATTGATATACATAGGTAAAAGTATTTTTATTCTTCATAAAATATTGATATTTTTGTAACTGAATGCTAATAATACAAATAGTAACTACAGAATTGGATTTCATCATTTATTGGTGGTGACTGGGGCTAATGGCCACTTTGGAATGCAGAGAATATTTATTCAATGTTGATTGAATAGACATTAAAACACAAACATTTTTAATTGATCAATATTGCTTATATGCCTCAATTTTCTCAAATGTTTTATTGTATTTTTCTAAACCAATAGTACTCAAAATTCCTATGAAGCATTTTTTTTTTCATTTAAATAAAAGAGAGAAAAGAAAGGGGCTGATTAACACAAAATTCAGGATAATCTCATCTATGCAGAAAGAGAGGGAAAAGAGATGGATTGAAGAGGGGTTCAAGGTTCCAAAGATTCTGGTAGTATTTCATTTCTTAAATTGGATATGGGATACACAGATGTCCACCTTATTTATTTACTTACTGGCATTTTTGCATGTAAGCTACAAATATTTTATGTCTGTTTAATATTTGATAAAGTTATTTAAAGCAGATAATTATAAGACATGGTATAAGTAATAGTAATGATATAATTAAGAAAACTAATGACAGTGCTGACATCTTTTAGGGTATTAGGGCTGTGGAACTAAGCAATTGTCTGTTTTTCAGAGTGTTCTGAGTTTTCTGTTCCAATCTATTAAATAAATAAGGTATTAAATACTATGGAAAAACTGAAGTATAAAAACAGAAGAAAGATTTAAATACAGTGCTAAGGGATTGCAGCTCCTTCACTGACTCCTTGTCTGAGTGGGGCAGTTTACACACACAAGGACTCTGTCTTCTGTTTTACACAGGGAAGTTTTGCTGACAACTAGCACTGTGGGGTGTGCTTTGCATGGCTCTTTCCAGAGTTCAAATCAGAACACGGTAATTCAGCGATGTGATGCCCATCAGTTGTCCTCAATTTCAAAATTATTATGATATCATTTTCTTTAAGAATTATTAATTACTGTTTATTTATTGATCAAGACTAGTATAAGACCCAGAAAGGTAAAAAGCTGACTCTATCCTTGAAAATGTTCAGCAGAGGCACCAGTGGCGTCTACCTCCTCAGGAATTCAGCTTGGTGTGCATTACTATGTGTTTGTTTCTATCCTTCCTGTTCAATCTTTGTTTTTCTTTTGGCAACTCTATTTGCTCTGAATAGTTGAAAAAAAAATCCTAGGGTTTGTTATAAAGTGGGATCCTAATTCATGCTGAATTAAAAGTAAACTAAAAAAAAAAAAAAAAAGTGAACTACATGCCCTGGGTACATTTATGACTTTGGGTCTCTTAAAACTGAAATGGAGTTGAATCAGTAGCCTAAGGGTGAAGCCTCTAAATCCCTTTATTACCCAAACCCCTATAATCTCTTTGTTTTAACAAAGCATATGCAAGAATGGTAGCAGAACTTCCCAGGGAACGAGTCAAGAAATCTCAACTCAGATAAGAATCAAGCTCTTTGGGTTTACTCTTTTCACAGAATATTTAAAATCTAGAGAGATCATTCAGTTGTTGTTTATTTTGATGACCAGATAGATTCTTTTGTTTTGTAAAGCCACATGCCCATTTTGCCTTCTTCGGGAATTTTTGTTCTAGCACCCTATCATTATTTGCTACTGAACTTCATATCTTTTGTTTGAAGCATCTGAAAATAAAAGTAGTTGTTTAACTAATTTTCTCATGAGCTTAATTTGGCAATTATCAAATCACATTTGTCAATACAACTACTGAATCAGTTGTGACCTAGACATCAACATTTAAAAAAGCCTCCGTAACCTTACCTATTATTTCAAGTTGTAGTACCTACAAGCAAAATCTTGACTGGATCAATAAGAAACAAAAATGTGCTCTCCTCTGTCATTTCAAAGTCATCTATTAAAACAACTCAAATATAAAATTTAACTACATTGGAATACAAATAGAACAGCATAATGAGGCTTAGGTTTAGAAATGCAAAGAGCATTCTGAAAAGTATTTTAAGAAGAATTAATGTAATTCTCACTATTAATATTCTTCCATCATTTGATCTTTATTCTTGGACATGTGGATGCTATAAACAATGCAATGTAAGATTTATAATGACTTTTCTCTTTTCTTTGTTTGTTTCTTTCCCTTCCTCCCTTCCCTCCTTCTTTTCTTTCTTTTTTCTTTTTCTTTCTTTCTTTCTGCCTTTTCTCTCTTTCTTGTTCTAGTGCTGACATCCCTTGAGTATAATGAAACACTTCAGAGAATCATATTTTTTCTTCAGACACATGAAGATGATGTGAATATCAAAATAATAAAGAGGACACAGGAAGAATAAGCCATGAAATAACAATAGGTTAAGTAAACACATATTTAATTACGTTATTGGTAAATTTGTAGTATATTACTTATAACTACTTATTTTCTCAGAAATCATGTATGTCTTTTTGGAAAATTAATTTTATGCTGCAACTTAGAGTAATACTTAGTTTTCTTTAACTATCGAAAAGGCATTAGCAATACTGTATTGCACGTTATACTTAATGGCCATTGCTAAAGCTACACAGAAATATGGAAGATGATTAATTAATAGTATTCATTTTGCCTTATTATTCCTTGTGCTTCCAAACACTAGAAAATACCACTGATTGCTTAAAAACTGTTACACATGGCTGGAACCCAAAGTTATTTTTTTGCCGTCATTGTAAGGGATACTGTGCATCTTATATGTCTTGGTATCCTATGTACAGAAAGTGACATCTACTGGAGAAAGCAGAATTGAATATTTACTTTCCAAACTATTTTTCTGCCAAACTTCCAGGCAAGTTGCACTATCCTCCAGATTATCTGAAACTTGTTAAACAAAGAAAGGTTTTACTTAGTTCAGTATGGTGTAATGTCTCGTTGGTTTTGATTATCGTTTTTTTAAAGATGCCCTGTAGGAAACTGGTTTTGGGCCCACACAAATTATTTCATAAGAAATGCTATTGAAGATGTCCAGAAAACACAACTGTAGAACATTCCCTTAAGAATGAAACTGAAATTCCAAATAACTGTAAGCCATTGAGTGGGGGATTTGAATAGGACTCCACTGTAACACTTTGTCTAAAACCTTTTTGGAAAATACGTCACTTCTTTACATGGTCTGGAAATAGGAGTTGTAAAACAAAATATGAGATTAGAATATAAAATATCTCTCAGATAGAAAGACATTACCCCATGCTACTTTGTAGCCTAATGACTATTTATCCATGTTAATAAGATATGTGTCTAACTTCATGATCTAACCAAACCGATGCTCATAGGGAATGGGGGAATACTAACCAGGTGTTTTTCACTTGTGATCAAAACTAAGAAATGACCTAAAGTCCTGAAAGACAGAAATGATATTAGCTTCATACTTATGACAATAATTCCCATTATTTCAGTAATCACTTTCTCTCACACAGGCCAAAAGCCTTTCTTATCTTAATGGAGGGTACTCTGGTGGTCATTTTCAAGACTTCAATGAGGCATAGCTTCATTTGGCTGGTTCATGAACATCATAAAACTATAATAGTGACTAGAAGTCCTGTTTCTTTGATTCTAGTCTGTTACTTATATGATAAGGGTTGCTTCCATATTTAGATTATGCTATATAGTCCTCTGTAGTTTAATGACAGATTTTCTACATATAATTGTTATTATTATTATGATTTTAAATTTTGATTTCATTTTTGTAGCAATGCTCTCTCACTCCCTCTGCTGGCCTTGTTAACAAAACCAGTGCCCTAAGAAGCCCTGATGGGAATCAGTGATATCAAGCGGATGACCGATAGAATGCTCTCTGTTTTGTGCTGGGAGCCAATCAGAAAATCATGTTGATTTCCTCGGTATGAAACAAAAAGGCCAAGAGAAAATTTGTTTGTCGGTGGTGAAAACAGAAATGCATGCTTATTTTTATAAATTTAAGAAAGAATTTAACAAAAGGGATAATTCACAAATCTTAAAAATGTGCTATTTTTCAAAGGAATAACACCAGTTACTCACATTCTATTAAAATTATTGTGTACTTAGTAAAAGGCGCTCAAAACACTGTGTATCAATTTTGTATTTTGGTGTTTACACACTGGAGTGTTAAATGAAAGACTGGCTTCGTTGGTAGGATTCTGAACCTGGATTAGATATATAGCTGTCCAATGGATCAGCTTCCCACATCCTAGGGTTCCATTATGGAGTTACAAAGAGAATGACAGCACTTGGCAAATCCTAGGCCTAATCATAGCACAGAGAAGTGACTTTTGGAAGGTACATTACCAAGCAATTAGGACCCATTTAATAAATTACCGCTTATGGAACACTTTGAACCCTAGTGGTCTGAAGAGGTTAATGCACCTCTCACAACTGAGTGCTACTCGCTTTCCAGGGGTACCTTCAAGGCCACAGCTAATCCAAACCTTCTTCTCATCAATGGCCTCTTACTCTTGAGCCACTTCTGTCATCTGGCATCAGTAAGCCCACACACTTGCACTTCCCCTCTGCATGCCGGATGCTTCATTTTCTTGCAGCTGAATCCATTGGGTGCAGTGCTCATGAGGCCAAAAGACTGTGCTGCACAGTAACTTCCTCCTTGGGCTTTCATGCTTCTTCTTTGGGAGGCTTTCTGTTTCTCTTATTTATAGAGAGTTTTAACTTCTGGATTTAGTTTAAATGTTACATCTGATGTAATATACTTTCCTCCAAAATTGTTGAGTAGCAACCACATTTTAAATGAATCCAATACACAAAATTAGGTTTTAGGATATTATTAAATTTGGAAAAAACCCACAGTAGATGTACATTTGTAAACTGGAATCTTAACTATGGTTAGACACTAAAAAACATTTAAAATATAACTGTAAGGGAGAAAAAGCTTTGTTTGATGCTGGAACATAATTAGACATTTTAGGGTTTTATTTTAATTTAAGTTCAACTTGAGTGTTTGGAATGGAAATGTCGATGAGACACTACGCACTTTTATTAAAAAAGATGGCCAAGAAGTGGAATTGGAAAAGACAGAAATATCAAAATGTTCCTGTGCATTCATAATGGCTGACATTGCTGTATCATGTCATTGGTCAGCTGAACGAGATTCCTGTAAACTACGGTCAAAATTGTCACGATTTCTAGCACATTTATTTAATGTTTATTCCATCCAAGGCTCTGCTGAGAGCCATAGGAGATGAATAAGACATGGCCTGTGGCTTCAAGAAACTTATAATTGTTTTGTAGAGCTAGGATTTAGGTACATAGAAAAGTAAGCATAACAAATGGAAGATTACAATGGATGCCAAGTTTGTATTCACACAGAAATTCAGAGAAAGAAGGGGAGTCTCTGTTCAAGAAGGTTTGATGGAGAAAATCTAATTTGCTCAAGTCCTTTGTTAAGATTTTGATAAAGCAAGCTAAAAATTAAAAAAATAAAATGCTCCAACCTTGAGAAGTAATTGAAGTTGTCTTTAGTTGTGTTTGCGAATATATTTTGTGGGATATATTTGGAGGGAACATGTTTGGGAGGTAGCTTTTCAACACAAGAACAGACATCAGTAAGATTTTTGAATGTGGTACTTTAGTACATACTGGAAAAGAAGTAAGACAAAACAAATTTTCAGTCAAATAATGTAATACAATATAGAAAGTATTGCCAGTTGTCAGCCTGATAATCAGAATATATTTTAATGTTTTTTTTAAAAAAAGCTAATATAACTATAAAACACAAAGATAAATTTTCTTCGAACATTCAGTGATTCACTGGATGAGTCATATGTTTTAAAAATTTCTGCTCTTTTCATTGTACCTTGGAAATTTTCCATATTGTAAACTATGTTTTCTTACATGCCTGTAAGAAACAAAAACCATGTTTGGAAATCCAGTGTCTACTTGAATCTGGAATATTAATGCAATGTGGGTTTATATGGTCTGAAAGTCTTGTACATTTATGCCCTGTGACTTGATTAATATCTAAACTTTGAAAAATATTTAGGGTAGAAAAATTATAAATTATTCATCATGTCAGAGTTTCAAAGGCTTGTAGAAAGACCTGGGTATTTTGTAGCACACGCGATGTAATATGCCTTGGGTGTGACTTCCCTGGCTGTGTTTTGAAAGCAACCTCTACTTTAACAAGACAGTTGTGAATCAAGAGTCAAAGTAATTTTTGATTACTGGTAACTAAACATTTAAAAACTGAAGCCCCACTTTTAGATATGGTGGTGAGATTGTATTGGTCTCCAATCATACCTAGAAGCAAGGCATTACCACATGCAAATCTTGTTTTAGCTTAACTCTTGTATTATTCACATGAATGCCAGAGCAGATTTACTAATACTAGTCTACAATTGGCATTATTCCACATCTCAGGAGTTTCCATTCTGGGATAAACAACGCTCACCGAGGGCTAAAAGTAGCACAAGTGAAAGAAAATCACATTGCCTGTTGCATTTTCCTTTTTTGATTAATAAATGCATCCAAACTATGGATCAGCAAACCTTTACTGAATGCTGATGAAACAATATGGTATAAACTATTCATGCTATAGACATGTGCTGTACAGTATGGCTGCCACTGGACGCATGGCTGTTGAGCCCTTGAAATGTGGTTATTGTAAATTTAAGGTAAGTGTAAAATATACACACAGTGTTCAAATACTTCGTATGCAATGGGAATGTAAAATATCTCATTAGTAATCTTAAAATATTGATTACACATTGAAATAATATTTTGGATATATTGGGTTAAATAAAACTACTAATAAGATTAATTTCACTTGGCTTTAATTTTTTTAAACTGGCTATATAAAATTAAAAATTACACATGTGACTCACATTATATTTCTTTTGGATAGTATTGCTATAAACCTTCAGAGAATTCACCCAGGAACAAGTGCTGAAAAATACAAATTACTAGAAAAAAAAACAGATGAGGTCTCAGCTGAGTCTTGAATGACATAAAGGCTTTGAATAAGGACATGAGAAAAGGGTAAGTGTGTTTTTGGATAGGAGATTAAAATGAATAAACAGAGTATTTGATTATCTTATAAAGGGTGACAAATTCTGAGCACTTACTCCCTTAATAAGCATAGCTATCTACTACTGAGTGCTTAGAATATGACTTCTGCATACATAAATTTTCCTTTAAACTCCACAACAATCATATAAGGCAGATTTTATCATATCCGTTTTGTTTTATTTTAATTTTGAGATGGAGTCTTGCTCTGTCTCCCAGGCTGGAGTGCAGTGGTGCCATCTCCGCTCACTGCAGCCTCCGCTTCCCAGGTTCAAGTGATTCTCCTGCCTCCGCCTCCCAAGTAACTGGGACTACAGGCACCCACCACCATGCTCAGCTATTTTTATGTATTTTTAGTAGAGATGGGGTTTTGCCATATTGGCTAGGCTGGTCTCAAACTTGTGACCACAGGTGATTCACCCACCTCAGCCTCCCAAAGTGCTGGGATTACAGATATGAGCCACTGTGCCTGCCCAAGTTTGATCATATTCATTTTATAAGTGAGGACACTGAGGCTTAGACTGGCTCTATGAATTACTGCATATCACAGAAGTAGGAAGGAAATGAAACCTTGAGTGTCTAACCTCAGAGCTTATGGTCTTAACCACAGCACTGGAGACAGGTTCACCATGAAGCTAATGGAGCTTTACACTTCTGCCACACTTGTATATACCCCTTCCACAGGGAGAAGCTCAAGTCACCCATATCAGTTATAACTGCTGGCTGTTTCGACTCTGATTTCCCACAGTCACACCTCCTTTTATGCCAGGCACTGATGGATTGGCACTTTGGGGATTTGATTCTAATTGAAAACTAGTCAAAATGGAATATACTTGATTTAGGAGCTTAAACACTTATAAAATGAAGTATATTAGTTTTCTTTTTTGATGTGAATCATGCAAAATAGAGGTTAAGAATTCTTGTGTTTGCAGATACAAGCCTGTAACAAGACTGCAAACCTTGAGCATGACTATCTGAAGTCACTTGTTTTTGCATCCTGTTTGTTTTGGTGGTTGCAGATGATGAAACACATCAAACTGCCATTGACAGACCAAAATGGGCTGAAGCTTTTCTAAACCATTAATAAAATTTTTTTTTATTAACATACTATATGAAAGAAGGAAAATTATTATCATACGAAGAAGTATGCAGCCAAAATGTAGTATTATAGAGGAAGTGTCAGGCAGTTAATGAATAGAAACATTATATTATTTTTCTGGATATTGTGATGTTTGTGGTACTTGTCAGCCTTTAATCTTTGTAATTTGTCATGAATTCTTTTTCATCTTAAAGAAATATTTTGGACCCAGGCTGACACTGACAGTTATGTCTTACAGACAGTCTCCCAAATAGCATGTGCTTCAGGCATTACAAGACCTGGATTCATCCTTGAACTGTACTGTATAGCTTCACAGGAACTATGGTGGGTTCTGGGGAAACATATATTAAATATTTAGAGGTCACAAAACCCCACAGAATGTGTGGAAAAGTCTATTTATTACGTTATTGATTCCTGTAACTTCCCTTTGCAAAACAGTGGATCAGACAATGAGCACTCCATCTTGCAACTTGAGAAAGTGGAGCCTAGATGGATACGATATTATGTATCCCCAATTCAGCCACATAGGCTGATACTACATGCAACGGCATCACCGAGATCAGACCGCTTTCTACGGTGGAGTGATGCAGCAGCAAGACCATGGCTGGTGAAAGAGAGAAGCCTGAGTGAAGGAGAGCAGGAAAAGGCAAAGGAAATAAACTGACATTTACCGAGGGCCTTACTCGCATTAGGCCCTGTGTCCTTCGCTTTCACATGATTATCTTAGTTAATGAATCTTCAAATGTCCGTAATATATGAAGAAATATCTATGATGCATTACATTCTTGCTGCCTGATTTTATGACTTTTCTGGGCTGCTCATAATTCAATAGGGAATGAAGGTAAAGCAGGAGGGCCCTAGAATCACACCAGAAAGTTCAGATGGAGCGAATCATAAAATAAATGCGCCCACCACATCAAATAGCACTGTAGAGATATTTTCCTTGAGAGTACAAATACTGTCTTCTCTGGGGAAACACCCCCTACTAAGCTAAAGACCTGTAGTCAGTCACTATGGTATGAGATACACGATCCAGGTTTGCAAAAGATAATTCTTTTTTCCAGTCATTTAAGAAAACAACTTAGATTTAGAAATATGCATGTTGCTAATCATAGTGGCGTGAAGCAATAGTTCTGATTCATGTTTCTTGAATCTTTTTTCATATGCGCTCCTGAATTTAACATCAAACACTGGGAGCTACAAATGATTTTTTAAACTGCCAACCAGATTTCTTAGGATTCAGGAATGCATGCCTGCCAGGGAGCGTTCATAATTGTTTTTATATGCTGGATCAGTACTACTTTTGTGGCCTTTACATTCAGAGACTGACTGAATTATACAGGTCGATCTATCTGCTTGGTGTCATCTTGAGTGAGAAAGCGCTCCCAACACTCCGAGGAGATAAACCTAATCCTGTGAGCATGTCTCCTGTATGTTCTTTTTGGCATTATACACAGTAAATATGAATTATATCATCCCTTGCCCACATTCCAAGCCACTACTTCTTAAGGTGGCTTTCTTTGAAACAGTTCTTAAAATTGCTATTCCCGTACTGTGGGCAAGTTGCTTTCAAATAATCTCCAATAGCTTCATTACAGCATTCTCCTTTTTGGAAATTAGCTTCAAGTATCCTCAAAGCTCTTATGTCATACTTTTCTTAAAAAAAAAAAGAAGATGGTACTGTATGTAAATGATAAATAGAATAGTAGGTGAGCAGCACAGTGCAAGGCATTCTAAATGATTGAATGAAGAGCTTTAATATGAGGAGTCTGCACCCCCTGGATTCTTGTATCTTGTCACTTTGTGTTTTTTTTGGAGGCTACTGTTGTCCTCAATGTGGCGACTCTACATGGGGTTAAATATGATGCAGGCAGGACAATGATGAACCTGCTTCAACTTGGGGTGCCATCCTTGAAGCATCCCCTCAGATGGTGCCTGAGACAGAACTGCCATCTGACGGCTATTACCTTAAGGGTATACCAAGTGTCCTCAAAGACACACCAGAAGCAAGTAGCCATGCTGAAATATTTGCCTCGAAATGAATATTACATATGTCCCCAGCAGGTTAGATTTCTGCCGTCACAATGGAATTTAAAGAAGGAAGTAATTTTTAAAAGCCTATTTTATAAGCATGTTTTCTGTAAGGTGTCGCTTTTGTTACTTTAGGGCCACCTATCCAAAACTGTAATGGATTTAATCCGTTTTTAACTTTCTGAATGGAAAGTTTAATGCGAACATTTAAATGGTTTGGTCTCTAGGAGCACTATCCAGGAACAATTATCAATGAAACTTGAAGTAGCAAGAATTTGGCCTGAGTTTGATCAGTGAAAACTGTCTGAGAGCTGTTTCAGTAAAGCGAATTGAAGTCATCCAAAAATAATGTCATTATCGCACCATACTCAACCTCTTAAAATTAAAGTCATCTATTGTAAAAGAAAATTCTGAAAAATTAAATGACAGCAAATTTTGTTCATTGAAATTAGAAAGAGGGCTGATATTGGAGAGTACTATGAACATTTGCCAAATTAAATTTCATACAATTTCAAATGATACGTTTCAACCCAGCACTTTTTGGAACTTTGAACCCTGGAGAAAATAGTTATTTAGTATTAATTTACATGTAAGTAAATTATCTAGAAATATAAATATTTTGAATTTTTCACTATCTCCAAATTTGTACCAAGAATGAACATTTTAAACAAGTGCAGCTAGAAATGGTTACACTTTGTTCTAGGACACCTTACTCTATGGATGATTCACTGAAATTAAAGTTTTCTGCCTGGTCTTGCCTGACACGCCCCCAACCTCCAGCCTCCCCCCACTGCATGCTTCAGAATTACTCACTGCAACCCTGGCTTAGTGACATAACTGTTCCCTGTTCTTGGGAGTTTTACACTTAGTCATGCAATTATAGTAATTAGTAACTATTTTTTTCAATGTGTAGATACTAAAGTTTAAAGCAAAAACAAACTAAAAAGCTGCTGGTATACATGGATATAGTTTGTATACATGGATATGTGTATATACACGTGTACACACACACAAACATACACACACACACACATCCATGCATACCACACCTTTTTCGTTTAACTATATATATTTATATACATATATAAGTGTTTATATATATATATAAAATAATTATATATATATATATAATTATTTTCTTTTTTTCTGAGATAGAGTCTCATCCTGTCATCAAGACTGGAGTGCAGTGGTACAATCTTGACTCACTGCAACCTCTGCCTCGTGGGTTCAAGAGATTTTCCTGCCTTCGCCTCCCCAGTAGCTGGGATTACAGACACGCGCCACCATGCCTGGCTAATTTTTTGTATTTTTACTGGAGACAGAGCTTCACCATGTAGGCCAGGCTGGTCTCAAACTCCTGACCTCAAGTGATCCACCTGCCTCAGTCTCCCAAAGTGATGGGATTACAGGCGTGAGCCCCATGCCCAGCCAACATGTTTATATTTTGAATAAGAGTTCCAAACCAACTGCATAATAAAAGAATCTGAAATTGGGCAAGTGGATTATTCTTAGGAATATACTAATGTAGTTTATTTTTTATTGCTAGTTTTAGATCCTGTTCAGTTTTAATGTTTCTGTCTTCACTCTGGCTAGAAACTGAGGCTAGGCCGGCATCATAAGAAGTACGTGGCTATATATAAGGGAGAAAAAAAATGAGTTTGCTGGCACATGTCTGCTAAAGTCTTAATTTCATTTCTTACCAAAATTGCAAAATAATCTGATCATGTTTTCTTAATTTTTATTTGACCCTGCAATAGTTATTGATCCTCTTTTATGAATTATCTGTATTGAAGTATTAAAAGAAAAGGCTAAAAAACAAGGCAATATCATCTACTTCCAAGTTTACAATCTTGCATCTGCCACTTATTTATGACTGGCACTACCAGAGGTGAAACCAGATTCCTCTCTCTCAGAAGGAGTTTACTGCTCTTTATTTTCTTGTTTGAAGTAGAGGGAATTAATGGTTTACTTGTTTGAAGTAGAGGTGCAATGGGTTTGTTTGGACTTTTAAAAGTGTTGATTTTATCAGCCTTTGGGATTGTTTGTTTCTGAACTCCAGGCATCAGACAAAGGTGGAACTATTGGTCAGGTAATTTGAAGTCATAGATGTGGATACTCAGGTGACAGTTTGTTTTATCAAACTAGTGAATGTGAAATAATAGTTTAGAATTAAACTTTACAGCTCGTTCAAAAATGATAGACTTCTGAAGATTTGGGTTTAACTTAAAAACATTTCCCCGATGATTTTTCATTTTTAATGCTTAGAAAATATTAACCACTACATTCAATCCTTTTTCTAGTTTACTGATCTTTTAGGAGAATTTTATTGTTATTACTCAGATAGGAATTACTTTCCCATGAGCAAGTTATTATAGATTTATCTAAATTAAATCTCATTCCATTTAAATTTTTCCACCTAAGATCTTCCATTATGCTTGCAGTTCTTTCTATCTTGGTATGCTCACAGCTATTTACTTTTTCCATGAGGGCATTCATTTGGATATTTCATTTAGTATTCACCCAAATCCTATCCCTATAGAACCCTACTGTCTCCAGTTTAATGATGCATTACTAATAACTGCTTATTATTTATAGTCCATCAGTCCATCGGATAATAATTCCAATGTGACAGAATCTTACCAATGTCTCTCTATTCATTTTTATTTGTTTCCAGTAGAAATCTTGGGAATTGGAGGAAGTTGCTTATATAATCTTTATTAAATAGTCTTCACTGTATTTTTGGATAGAAGATGGTATATTTGTGATATTTTTAGTAGCTTAATATAAAATTATGCTACTTGAAATAACGTTCTCAACGTAAAGCACCATCTAGTGCAAAGAAAAGTTGAGGGCGGATTTGCCATCCTATTTTGGAGAACTTGCTGTCACTTTTACTGCCTTAGGTGTGTTACTTAAATGTTTTCTCTTCTTAGTCCTCTCCAGACCACTTTTCCTCCCAATCAACTTTGTAGAAACAGGGGTAAAATAGTAACCCAACTCTATGACAGAGTGAACTAACATTTAATCACAGATATAAATAAGTTTGGAAAATCAAAACCTTACACATGCAATCCTTTTATAGGAAGATGACTTTA
This sequence comes from Plecturocebus donacophilus, assembly GCA_004027715.1. Lineage (NCBI taxonomy): Eukaryota > Metazoa > Chordata > Mammalia > Primates > Pitheciidae > Plecturocebus > Plecturocebus donacophilus. The sequence goes on from PVKP010009380.1 coordinate 43,160, forward strand.
CTAATCCAATCTGGGATGGATGCGCATTGTAAGGGCTCTGATACTCTATGTTATTTTGCCTGCTTGCTGCAATATTACTGACCAATGCATGAAACATGTGGCATGTGCTTGTGTGTTTCATTGGTAAAATGAGAATACCAGTTATCTTAAGGGAATACTTTAACACAAAATTCATTGTTATAGATATTATATGTTAAGCCTGAGCATGCAGATTTCCAAGAACTCGTAGGAAGGACTTATTAGAGGAAAGACAGGCTCTTCAAGAAAGAAGTGTTGGGCATACTCATACTCCCTGAAGTGTGGGGACTGACTTCCTCAGTTATTCTCTGGTTCTGTAGTGCTGTCAATCTTCCTTTCTCCTCTGTCTCAGTTCTCACCATATCCCAACAAATGAAAGCTTTCTGTTTCCCTCACTAGAAGTGTAGGCTTGACTCTTCTATTACATTCACTTGTATGTTAATCGTAGCACTACTCATAGCAGCAAAGACATGGGTTCAACCTAGGTGCCCATCAATGACGGATTAAATAAAGAAATGTGGTATATATAAACCAGGGAATACCATGCAGTCATAAAACGAATGAAACCATGCCCTTTGCAGCAACATGGATGCAGCCAGAGGCCATTATCCTAAGCGAGTTAACCCAGGAACAGAAACCAAATACCACACATTCTCACTTATAAATGGGGGCCAAGCATTGAGTACATGGAAGTAACGATGAAAACAACAGACACTGGAGACTACTAGAGAGAGAAAAACGACCTATTTGGTTCTATGCTCACTACTTGGGTAATGGTTATGATTATGATTAAAATTATGATTGCATTTGTACCCCAAACCTCAGCATCATACGATATACCCATGTAACAAACCTGCATGCATACTCTCTGAATCTAAGATAAAAGTTGAACATTTTTAAAAAATATATTTAAACATTCGACTATCTGATCTGGAAACACTGTTACTCATTCTTTTCTTCATTCTGGGTTCCAGTTTTTACCATTCCTATTAAATTCCCTTATTTACACCCTTAAGAGTTTTTATTGATGGAATATATGGAGGTAAATACAATGGAGCTGAGATTTTAGAAAGCCACGTAGAATTGCGTGTTCTTTAGGATTGGGCTGACAGTACTGAGGGTGCAACCTTAGTGCTCCTTGCTGGACCATTTTTGCAAGATGGATGGGAGCAGCTGCTTGAAAAAATCCTGGAATGCCACAAAAGCTCTAGAGCCTGGAATTCCTCCAGGCAAGTCTAGTTTATAGATTCCTACATTCATATACAGAAGACCGCTAAGGCCTTGACTTGAGATATACATTTCCTCAACCAACAGCCAAATTCCCACCACTTTCTGGGATCAATTGGAGCAGTAATGAATGAACTGTTTTCCCTCTAAGTTCTAAGATCTAGGCCGAAAGTGGAAGGTTCACAACTCCAGGAAAAATCCAGAGAAAATTACAGTGACCCCTAGGCTTTGCGAATTGACCCTATTACACGATCACTGTTTTTCTATTTTTAATGTAATCAGGATATTCTTTATCCCCCACAATTTCTCATTGTGTGAATGAGAAAACTACCAAGCAAAATCTTTAAATTACTTGACAACATAACAATTATTCACTACACAACTCCACAACCAATAAGCAATTTCTCTTGGAATTTTGAGAAAATGAGAAAAGGGTTAAGGAATGCAAACCTCTATTAAATTAAAGGAATGAAGTAAATTTCTAAGTATCATGAATACATATTATAAAAGGCAGCCAGACAGGCCGGAGAAGTAAAAAGTAGCCTGATGGAAATCTTTAGCTTTTGAAGGCTATAGTGAAATCTGCCAACTAATAGGAGAATAGGAGGTCACACTGTGAAATTAATAGCCAGTAAATTTAGAACAAATAAAACATAAATGCTTTTGCACAGCATTTAAGCAGCCTATGGCACTGACAACTGCAGGAGGTCAGAGTTAAATGCTGTCGAGCCAGAATTAAAGAAGAGCGTGGTAGCATTGTCATTCTCACCATTGTCATTTGCAGTTAGTTGGATGATAATTCGGGTGACTTCATCCTTTGTTTTAGAATTTAATTATGATTGCACTTTGCAAAAAGCTAAGAAGGATGTAAGACAAACAGCAAGAGTGGAAGAAGATAAGGACCCCTCTCTGTGAGCCTACACTTCATTACTGAACACAAGAAAATTATTAGATGATGCGGACAACTGCTGAGTTTCCAAATCTTGCAGATACCTGGGGTAATATAAATCTGGAGAAGTTTGTACATTCAAGTGTCCCATCTTCAGGCGGGCATTGTATAATATTCTTGTTAAATCAGAATTTCTTTCGATTTACAAAATCTATTTGAAGAGGGAGATTTTTATTACGTTCCTCCAATTTCATATTTAGCAAATTATTGTTTTCTTCCGTTTGTTAACCATAGCTGGGACTCCATACACAGTATCTTTGGAAAATACAGGGTTTAATGACGATGCTATTGGTCCATGGTACTTTGTCATTTTTCATAGCACAAAAGCAGCAGCACCTCAAGTGGACAAAAGACACTTCATCTACGATCATTAGTGCACCAAGGATTGCAGAAGTGAAGCCCAAATCCTGGTTCAAGAAATGAATTTATTCCAGTCCACAAAATGACTCTTAAGTGTGTCTCTCCATTTTATTGTTGGCCATAATCAATGTCTAGTCATGGCTTATTACAATTTTTTAAATGCATAGGCAAAGAACAGAAAGATATGTGGGTACCCCTTTTTACTTCTCCACCCACGGGATATTATTGTCAGATTGAGTTAATGTTCTACTAGGAATTACTTGGAGTGATGGGGAGGTAAAAAGACAGGAACATTTAATTCTTCATTAATCTCTTTCTTGCCATAATTAGCAAAGGTGTAAATATTAACACCTCTGGTTTTAGTCATAAATTGAAACTATCATGCATAAACTTGCTGCCATGGAGGCCACATTCTTCAAAAACAACACCTGACCATTTCACCTGGCATCTTAATTTGTTCATATTTTGGCTGCTAAGCATTCTGCTTTTCTGCTGCTATATTATAAACAATTTTGTTCTGTTAGTTTGTATTATTTTTTTATTACCTTTAGAATTGTTAGGTTGAAATAAAACACTATGGTTTGGGGGGCCATTCTTTCTTTTTTTCTATTTTAATGCATTTCTGACATAAATAATTTTTTATTTCAGCGTTTTCATTGTAATCATGGTTATAATTGACAGCTTTATAATACCAGGGGGCACAGTTGAGGTCTCTTTCTCTTTTCAAACATTCTTTCGATCCACTGCAATGACTGTTTTTCTTTGTTTCTTTGCTGTCTGAGAAGAGGCAGAAGATCAGAGAGAGTTCCTGGCGGTGGTAGAATATTACATTCTATTGTAACTAGTAGTTTACATAGACTGTGCAACTAAGTATTCTGTGAAACAATTGGAAATGACTTTTCCTTTTCCTGTGCATAACCAATGTTTTCATAAATCTGGAGAAAAGCCTTATGGTTTTGAAATCTGAAATATTTGTATCTACTTTTTAATTGTTGATGGGCTGATGTCAAATCACCATGCTGGATATTTTTAGTCCCTATCCCCATGACTGATGGTGTGTGTAGAAATCAGAAGTAAGGGTATCACTGCTGGCAGAACTGGAGTGAATTAGAAATTCCATTTTCAAGACTTTTTAAAATATTCACTTTTTAACCTCCTTTTAAAGCTACCTCTTGCTGTATTTTGCAAGGGTGGGGATTTAATGCATGATGCCTACACATGTGTACATAATATTCTCTACCTTTGTCTTTAATATTCGTTGGTTTTTAATTATTAAAGATAAGTATTTGAATTATAAATATTCTAGTTATACAGGAATAGGCAAAGCAGGCATATACCCTCAGGCAAAATTCTTCCATTATCCATAATCCTTCTGCCTCCTGCCTCCATTTCTCTGCTTCCTATCTTTATGTCACCTCAAAAAACACACAGATGCATTCTTTTAAACCAAGCTTCTCCTCCCCACTTAAACCATAGAAATCCCTTCTCAATATGTATAGGGGCCTCTTCCTTGAAGTGGGATGTCATACTTGTCCTAAATATAATAAAGTGCTATCTTCAAGGCATTTCTGCATCCAAAACACTCCCCAGAAACCTGCCGAGCCCTCCTATCTAACCAGTCTGAATGTCACAAATCATAGCCCAGAAAGTGCTTTATAGTGAATCATTAACATTGTCAGCAATGACTTGGCAGAGAAAAAAAGCTTTCCATTAGAGAACTGAGGGAGAATATACAAATGACAGCATTGTCATTTCACTCCTATTGTTTTATGAAGATCAGAACTGATTAGTAAGAGTTTATTACAGAGGAATATGACTGTGTATTTCATATAGTGTATGCATTATATTAGGTGTTTTTACATATCCCGCTTACATTTTAGAGCTTCATTGTCTATTTTAAATAAGTTTTGTTTTTTAAAATAGTGCTTGCAGTGCCGGGGAAAGTTTTACAGGATGAATGAAGGTACACAAAACGCATATGTGGATGTTTGCAAAATAGCTGACCTGATTATTTTTAAGTGAAAAGTCATTTGTATGGCCACTTGCCTGGGATTACAGTCCTGATTCTTTTCCCTGGCAGAGGTGACTAAAAAGGACAGAGTGCTGCACCACAAACAGGCAAGAATGGGTTTGGAAGAGTGTTCTCTGTCTTTGATGGTGGGTCTTACATTGTTTTCCGAAGTTGAAGGGCAGCAGGGTTTGGAATTACTTGTTTCTTGCATTTGCCTGGGCTTATATTCTCCAATATTAGAAGAGTCAAGTTGGCTGAGATTCCTTTGCCCCCTTTGCCTTGTGTGGATATAGGCAGTGGATTCAGTGGTATGCTACCCAGATTCCCGCTGGAATGGAAGCACTCATTTCCCCAGGGACCACAGTGTTTCTTGCCATTGGCTTATCCTAGGAATTCCCCTTTGCCAAAGGCAGCTTCTTACCCCAAGTTACAACCCTTCCCCAGGACCAGCCTGAATTCAGCAATGCATCTATGCCTCGATCTGAGATACTTTTGGTGGGCTATCCCAGATTCAGAGCTCCACCTGAGATCAGCGGAAGCCTCTGTTTTGACCACCTTAGTTTGGCATCTCTCTTTGACAAGTCCCATTCTTCTGCTCGCTTACACATGTCATATCTGAGAGCATTCTCTGATAAACTACAAATCTGTACTTCAGTGTTTGTTTCATAGAAAACTCCACCTATGACACTTGATAATGAGGCTGGTCTTGGGAGGCAGACTCTAAAATGAGATTTTGAAGTAGAATTCTTTGCTGACTGGTTGGTAATTAGAACTCCATTACCAGTGATAGGGTAGTGATACAACTGTGAAAACTTTCACTAATGTTGAATTTTGATGGGATACAAGCAGAAAGAAATGTATTACAGATTCAATATCGCAGGTGTGTTAGACTTTAGGACTAGGTAATAATTAAAGGAGTATAGAACTGGAAAGCTATGTTTTTTTTTTTTTTTTAAGAGATGGAGTCTCCCTATGTTGCCCAGGCTAGTTTTGATTTTCTGGGCTCCAGTGATCCTCTCATTTTGGCTTCCCAAAGTACTGGAGTTATAAGTGTTAGTCACCACATCTGGCCTTCTGGATAGTTATTGTTGCAAGCTGCCCATGCATTGGAGAAGACATGAAAGGCAGAGGGAGATTAGTCACCAAATTAGGTTGACATATAAAAGCCAGAGGGCTCACTAGCAGCATATAAAGAGACTCCTATTTAATGCAGCTGGAGAGTGAAAAAGCTGAGGCTCTCACTTAGGACTTTAATATGAGTAGATTATCTCCAAAGAGGGCTGATCTTTTAACCTTCAAGTTGTCTGCAAAAATTTGGGCCCTGATTGTGACCCTGGGTCAATATTATTTAAAGTCTCAAATGACCAGATTTCCCTGATGTCTCTAAGTCTGCAGAAGTGGTCACTCTTCCCTCTTAAAGGCCAATACTCCTCCCTTACTTGAAGAAACACAGAGGTCTCTGACAAGCAAGACAACATGTGCCCATCCCCTCAGAATCCATTCCTACTTCTCTTCCTGGTTACCAGACCAGTAACTAGAATTAAGTCACAGCATATTCTAGCTGGTTAAGTGTCAGGCCTGAGGAGCTGCAAGAACTAGCCAATATATACCTGTGAGGTCCAGAAGAATTTGTATGGAAACTGGAACCTCAAAGTGCTGAATTAGGGGGTAGACTATAAGGAACATAAAAAGGAGTGAATTTATTGATATGGGAACATTTTTCTGGGATCAGTATATAATACTCTGTGAAAGACCCAAGTAGAAGGAGCTAACATGCTAGTATAATGGCACTTGGAAGCTTACAGAAAGTGATGGCTCATACCAAGCAAAGTAGAAAGTGTGAGAGCAGATGGTAGAAGAAGGACACAAACGAACCAGTAAAATGGGAATACTATAGTGAATATAGTAGACTAGAAAACTAAACGCCTTGAATGTGTTCCATGGAAGGGCCTAGAGGAGACTCTGTTTACCCAAATAATGAGGACTGAGTTGGGGAAAGGGACATGAGTATCACCGAAATGCTCAGTGGCCGCCCACTGAAGGCCAGAGCTCATGGTAGAAGGTGCTGTTACAGAAAAAGCTTTCTCAGGAGTAATAGGAATGACAAGATACAGAAATAAGAGAGGCCAGTTGTTAGCACCTCATCTATAGCAGCAAGAAAGGTACAATTTTCATAACGAGTGACAAGGTTAGAGCAGCAGCCAGAGAGTCCTTACCTGCAGAGAGCCAGGGAGATGATGAATGGAACCTAGGTCACCAGGGGCAAGACTGATGAGACGCTCCCAAGGGCATGCTCAATGTACAAAACAAAGAAATTCAGGGATGCACAATCACAATGCTGAGAGTAACTGCTCCAGTGAAAATTCTTCATCCCTTGCCCAGTTGCTAGATCTGAGCCAGTTTTCAGACCCAGAATTCCTATGGGAGGACCCTACGTCACCATAAGAAGTACATTCAGTAATGATCCTCCTAGTCGTTTCCCAAAGAGACCTCTGTCCATTTACTAGGGTACCTGTTTACTGGGGAAGGGGATGACCGGGTATTTTAAGGGCTATTGATCTAGAGACCCAAAGCATCATTAGAACCCCCTTAGCATGAAGGTCTTTAGGGCCTGGAAATATAGTTCTGGCTTAAGTCACAGCTCAGAATTGATCCACTGGATCCATGAAACAACTCAGGGATTATTTTCCCAGCCCTAGAGCATATACTTGGAATGGGTATTTCTTGGTACTTGGTAAACTGCCACATTTATTCTTTTGTCTACAGGGTTAGAACCATCATAGTGGGAAAGCCAAGTGGAAGACTCTGAAATTGCCTTTCATTACAGACAATAGCAAAAAAGAAACAATATTATATACTGGGGAAAATTACAAAAATAAATGCTACTCTTAAAGATCTAAAGGACCCAGACATGGTGGTCCCAATTTTGTCTATTCAATTCAGCATTTTGGCCCTTACAAACACCAGTTGATCCTGGAAGATGACATTGGGTTTCTGTAAACTCAACCTAATAAAGCAATTGCAATGCTGTACCAAATAAGGTAACTTTGCTAGATCAGGTTTACATGGTTTCAGGTCCATGATATTCAGTGATTGATCTGGTTAATGCATTTTCCTGTCTCTATCAAGAAGATAGAATAGAAGCAGTTTGCATTCATGTAGAATGGACAATACATATTTACAGTCTTTCCCTAAGGCCATGTTAATTTTCCTATCCTCTGTCATCATAGAGTCCAGAGGGACTTGGGCTGTCTGGACATGATGCAGAGCATGCATCTCATTGGTTTGCTATATCGATAACATTGTGTTAATCAAGCCAGATAGACAAGAACTGATATGTACTGTAAGCCTTGGTAAGACACATGCATTCCAGAGGATGGGAGGCAAACACTCTGTGAAGAGAGGGAGTAGGAGTCTACCATGTCAGGAAAGATTTTAGGGGTCCAGTAGTCTGAGGGGTATCAATATATTCCCTCCAAAGCAAATGGAAAATAATTACATCATATATCTCACAATGTCTGGTAGGCCTCTTTGGGTTCTAGAGGTAGCACATTCTACACTTGTGATTATTACTCTAACCCGTTTACCAAATTACACAGAAGGTGTCCAGATATGTAGGGCCCTGAGCAAAAAATAACTCCATAGCAGGTTCAGGCTGAAGTGCAACCAGCCCTTTAGCTTGGGTCATGTGACCTGGCAGACTTTCTGGTATTAGAATAATCAGTGCTGGGAAAAGATGCTGTGTGGAGTTTATAGCAGACTACAATAGGAGAATCACAATATTGAACCCATGAGTTCTGAAGCAAGGCCAAGTGATCTGTAGGAGAAAATTACACACCATTTGAAAAGTTGTTTCTGGGCTTTCACCTGAGCCTGATGCTGACTCTTGGATGCCACAGGACCAAGTGCCCAGAAGTGCCTGTCATGATCTGAGAACTCTCTGACCTGTCAAATAATATGATCAAGTTGTCTCAGAAGCCACCTAAGAGGGAAGTAGGCTGTGTGCAGTGGCTTACGCCTGAAGTCCCAGCACTTTGGGAGGCCGAGGTGGGTGGATCACTTGAGGGCAGGAGTTCAAGACCAGGCTGGCCAACATGGTGAAACTCTGTCTCTACTAAAAACACAAAAATAGCCAGGAGTGGTGGGACATGCCTGTAGTCTCAGCTACTCAGGAGACTGAGGCAGGAGCTACCTGGGAGGTGGAGATTGCAGTGAGCAGAAATCACGCCATTGCACTGTAGCTTGGGTGACAGAGTGAGACTGTCTCAAAAAAAAATGCAACAATTCGATTTGAGTATAATAAACAATATTTCATGTTTGTATATGCCCTATTGTTCACAGGGCCTATATGAGTTTTCCACACTGCACTGCATTTACCATAAATTTAGCAGCTTAAAATATCACACATTTATTATCTCATGATTTCTGTTGGTCAGAAGTCTGGACACAGATTGAGTTTTCTGAGTCAGTGTCTCCTCAGCCTGAACTGCAAATGTCGACCAGGACTGCGGTTTCATCAGTGGCTTGACTGGTGAAAGATTCATTTACAACCAGCATCACTATCTGAAGGCCTACAGAGTATTTAACACTCTGACGCAGGCTCTCATATTACACTGTATCAGACCATGATTTATGTGCAGTGGACACATAACCTTAGGATTCACTGGTCCTATCACATGCCATACCATGGAGAAGATACTGGCCTGATAAAGGAATGAAATAGCTGTTTGAAGGCCGTTTTATGATGCTATGTACTTAAAAGGTAGAATGTATTAGTCTGAAAACCAAAGACAGGAATGAACTTTTTTTTTATTCATCAGTCCCAGCAACTCACTTGGGAATCTGCACTTTCTGGCTCCCTTTTGGGGGACCTGGTTCACAGAGGGGAAATACTGTTAACAGGGCATACAGCAAGGGTCCCATTAAATTTAAGCTACTGTTGCTACCTGATTACTTAGTATTTCCTGTAATGGGAAAATAGACATCTAGGGTTCTCTGCCTAGATGTGGTAAACTTACTGTTTGAAGCAAGTGAATCTGAGTCGTGAAAGAGGTTGACTGTAGCAGACGCTGTGGTGTGCTGCTCAAATCCCTCTTCCGGACGAGGACACTCATTCCCCAGCTGTCAGGAGTCTTGCCTGCTGATGACTCACAGCTGAGTTCATTCCAGAGCTGATGCTCTGTGAAGACAACCACTTTGCCCCAGGTAACACCCTCTCCTTGGGGGCACTTCCCTTCCAATGACTGGTCCGTGTAGAAGTACAGAACCCTGGCTGTCTTAACTCAATTTGGGCATTTATGAAGGGCCATCCCAGATTTAGAGCAATAGTGGGAGTGCCTGAGGTTTCCGCTGCAACCTAACCACAGTTCCAACCTTCTACTTCCTTCACTCCCTGACAGATAACGTACTGGAGGATATTCCCCAATTAACCACCTGCATGTAATTTTGTCTTAGGACTGCTTCTAAAGAACCTGACTTATAACAACATGGAACGCCCAGAGTGAAGATTTTTGATAGTATAAAATAAAGTGTTCAGCAAAACAAATTGCACAACAATTTGCTTCTCTTAATTGATATGACAGGTTACTTGTTCTGGGAGCTTCAGGAATATATTCTTTGAGAACTCCTCTGTGAGAATGTTGTCACAAATTACTGAAGATATTTTAAAGAATATTTTAAAATGGAATATTATTAAATTTTTTCTTTCATTTTGTTTGGCTGAGACAACATATGTTAATGCCATGAAATGTTGCAGTCTTTCTGCGTATTAAGTATAATAAAGGAAGCTGGTTTGATCAATATGTTTTCTACAAACATGCATATTATATATATGCTGTAAATTAAATTTGTCACCTCCATAAAAGGCAATTGCACCACATTTTGCATATCTAGCCATCTACCAAGATAAAAATGTATTGAACCACTAGTGGTTAAAAATAATACAAGTGTACCATGCTGTGTAACACCCAGCTAGGCAAAGGCAGACAGGACTAATCCGAGTTGACACTGCCGAGCTCTGCTTCACCATCTTGCTGTTGGCGGAATTCCCACTGAAGTTCATATGCGCTTTGCTAGAGTGAGGACCATGGGATGGAGTTCACAGCTTTCCTCCGGCGGAGTATGTGCAGGTCAGACTTTACTCCTTTGGTCTCTTTCCTAGCTCACATTTGAGTACAATATTTTCAGGTAAAATTTTAGCTAGATGTAGGCTGAGCCTTAAAGAAAACAGAAGAGAATAAAAGCACCTCAAGTACATCATTCTCTGCTGGTAACCAATTGGGTCGCCTCACCCCATTTTTGATATGGCTCTCAAAGGTAATACAGGATATGTGAAAGACTTCATATATACAGAAAAATTATCACTCAGATTCAGTCAACCTAGAAACCACTTCAGTCAGAGAATTAGCTCCGTAACATTCTTGTTTCATAGCAAAGAATGAAACAATTTACTCCTCCTGATATTTCTAAAAATGTCTGGATTGTCCCTAACGCTGGAACTAAAACATGTTTGAGTTACTGTGGAAGAAGGAAGTGTTCCTCATTCTTACATCTTAGAGCAAGACCAGATTCTTATTTGAAGACAAAGGCATTTATAGGTTATTTCATCTTTTTTAAAGATCTCATTCCCAACTCTTACAATTATATACATTCACGATGTAGTCAATCAGGAAAATACAATTCAGTCACTGAGATGCATTTTATGATCTTTGAATAATGTTGGAAAAGGCTTGTGTTCCAATGTTATCTGGAAAAAAGAGAACAGAAAAATGTTAATATGGTATTATACATATGCTCCATATTACAATGTACTTAACCATTTCCCTTCCATGAAACATATATATGCTTTCTAATTATTCATGAATAAAAACACTGCTGTGATGAACATTTTTGTGCATAATATTTCCCTACATCTTGGATGACGTGTGAAATGTGGGGAACAACTGAGTCAAAGATATGGGCAAGTTAGTGTTTTAGCATTTTGACATTTGTTTCCTGTATCATTCCCAGGAATGTATGAAAGTATTCATTTCATCTTACATGATGAACTGAGTCTTAAAGATAAAGTATATATTAATCTTGCTTTATTGTTTGTTAATGATCCAAATTTTTTTCTGAAATAAATAGCATACATGTACTGAAGAGGGTCCTTAGCCAGTTTGAGAAGACAATGTTTTGCATTGTAAATTGTGGAATATAGTCCATTGAAAGTAACAAAATGAATATTAAAGTATATAGTTTCTCAAACAATAAATTTGATTACAAAATTCTTAATGATTTCTACCAACTACCTCTCACTGTAATCACTCAGAAAGTACTTTATTTCCAATGGAGGTAGTTTAAGGGAGAAGAGGGAGAAAGGTAAGAGTCAGTGACAAGAGATTCCGATTTTGGGTTGGTTCTTTAATATGACAGGAAGAAATGAAGGGAAGCAAAGGAACAGAAACATAAAATTCCTTCAGTGCTGTGTAAGAAGACATAATTTGCTGTATTCTGTTTGGTTTACTATGAACACACTTTAATTCCTTTTCCCTTTTGTTCTCCTCTCCCCCAGTATCCTGCTAGTTCTAAATCTGAAGAATTTAGCACACGAATGGGTCTCTATCAAGGGGCCAAAGCAAACTTCCAACAAGTGCACACATTTTTACATGGACAGAAAGATATTTGTAAGATCTTCCTCAATTGTAAACTCCATTTGAACCACCAATCCGAATACAATTCAGTGTTTTACTCTACTTTGTGTGTGTTTTCATCAGACTGTTGTGTTCATGTGCATTTGATCCTTACTACATTTACATGATAATCCCAACATCTAAATAATAAAATATCAGAATGAAATGAATATGGAAACTTCAAATTCTAAAGATATGATCCTGGTGCATCATACATTGTATCATATGGCAAAGACATTCTACAAACATTCTTGATGAGAAATTAAATTAGTAAGGTTATACATAAAAGATATTCTACAAACATTTGTAATGAAAAATTAAACTAGTAAGGTTATATGTGAAACTGAACAACTAGTCGACTGTTTTTTAGTACTAATATATACCCATGAACCTCTGATCACAAATGATTTTCAGCTTTTATTGAGTAATTAATTTTAGTAGGTAATATACATTTTAAATGTCTAGGAGTGAAATATTATAACAAAGATGCCATGAAATAACTACCACAGACAACAGGCATAAGCCATGATTGTCCAGAGCAAACTGGGACATATTGTTACCCTATTTGTAGGACACAAGGAGAATTTTCACCAGGGCTGGCTATGTAATTTGTAGGGCCCACTGAAAAATAAAAATGCACCTCATTAAAAAAATATTAAGAATTTCAAGGTGATAAAATGCTATACCATCTGACACCATTAAGAATGGCAATTATTAAAAAGTCAAGAAACAATACATGGTGGTGAGGTTGCAGAGAAATAGGAATGCTTTTACATTGTTGATGGGAATATAAACTAATTCAATCATTGTGGAAGACAGTGTGGCAATTCCTCAAAGACCTAGAACCAGAAATACCATTTGACCTAGCAATCCCATTACTGGGTAGATACCCAGATGAATATTAATTATTATATTTTAAAGATAGATGCAGATGTATGTTCATTGCAGCACTGTCCACAACAGCAAAGACTTGGAATCAACCAAAATGCCCATCGGTGATAAACTGGATAAAGAAAATGTGGTATATATGGAATACTATGCCACCTTAAATAGGAACAAGATCATGTCCTTTGCAGGGACATGGATGGAGCTGGAAGCCATCTTCCTCAGCAAACTAAAGTGGGAACAGAAAACCAAATACAACATAAGTTCACTTATATGTGGGAGTAGAACAAGGAGAACACACAGACACAGGGAGGGAACAACACACACTAGGGCTTGTCGAGGGGAGGTAGCAGAGAAAGTGAGAACAGCAAGGAAGATAGTTAATGTAGGCTGGGTTGATAGGTGCAGCAAACCACCATGGCATTTATTTACCTATGTAACAAACTTGCACATCCTGCACAGGTAGCCCGGAACTTAAAATAATAAAAAAAATTTCAAGATGGTGATGACAGAGCATTAAATCAAGTGCTCTGAATGTGGGGTCCTGTGTGAGGTCACAGGTCACACACTGGTAAAGGCGGCGCTGATAATCACCAGTATTAACATATGCATATTCCAGAGTTTTCTCACCAAATAAATGTCAACAAATATTTTTGTCATTTTATTTATTTTAATTTCAAAGACATCTATGATCATTTTGTCACTTTAAATTTAATTGTATATAAAGTGAAATTTAGCATTCTTGCTCTTTGATGGTGATGCCTATCATTCTTTTTTCTTTTCTTTCTTTCATTGTTTTTTGAGATGGAGTCTCACTGACTTTGTTGCCCAGGCTGGAATGCAGTGGTGCAATCACAGCTCGCTGCAACCTCTACCTCCTGGGTTCAAGCGATTCTCCTGCTTCAGTTTCTTGAGTAGGTGGGATTACAGGCATGCACCACCACGCCCAGCTAATTTTCATATTTTTAGTAGAGATGGGGTTTTGTCACTGTTTGCCAGGCTAGTTTTGAGCTCCTGACCTCAAGTTATCCACACACCCTGGCTTCCCAAAGTGCTGGGATTATAGGTATGAGCCACTGGGCCCAGCCAGTAATGCTATCATTCTGGCATGTACCTTGGAATGGAGGGTTAAAGGAGAATGAAATTCCAGGAAGTTCACATTTAAAGAATTGAAGAGGGTTTAGTTTATGTTTTTTGCAGAACTACGTTGTGTTAACATTAATATGATATTTTCTTCTAATTATTTAACAGAGTGCTCTTAAATAAATAGAAGGAAAAAAAGTGTCAGTTTAAAAAAGAATCATAGGCCAGCGATAGTGACTCATGCTTGTAATCTCAGCACTTTGGGAAACCAAAGCAGGAGGATCACTTGAAGCAAGGCATTTGGGACCAGCCTGGGTAACACAGCAAGATGCTTTTCTAAACGAAAAGAAAATGTAAAAATTAGCTGGGCATGGAGCATGTGTCTGTATTCTCAGCTACTTGGGAGGCTGAGATACGAGGATCGCTGAGCCCAAGCAGTCAAGGCTGCAGGGAGCCAAGATTGCACCACTGCACTCCAGCCTGGGTGACAGAGTGAGACCTTGTTGCAAAAAAAAGGAAAGAAACATCGAAATACCTACCTACAAGAAAATGTAAAGATTGTTACACGAACATCTGTAAAACGCATAGAAAATCACAACGAATGCAGAAAAAAAAACAGGGAAGAAGGAGGGAATGAAGTAAACCCAGGATTTACTCAAGAGGCAGCTATACTCTTGAGACTCTGATAAAGTAGCTAAGTAGTAAGCGGCCATCAGGTGCTTCAGTTTAACTATGAGGCGCTTGGAAGGGCCACAGAGGAAATCACCTGGCAATCGAAGTCCTGCGGATCAAGAGTGGCTTCAAATGTGGCCCATGAACTCAAGAAGGAGAATCTGTCTCTGATATGGTTTGTGCCCCCACTCAAATCTCATCTCAAATTGCAATCTGAGTTGTAATCCTCACATGTCAAGGGAGGGACCTGGTGGGAGGTAACTGAATCATGGAGACAGTTTCCTCCATACTGTTCTTGTCATAGTGAATGAGTTTTCACATGATCTGATGGTTTTATAAGAGGCTATTTTCCATTCCCTCTCTCTCAATCTCTCTCTCTCTCTTGCTCATCTGCCACCATGTAAGACATGCCTCCTTCCCCTTCTGCCATGATTGTAAGTTTCCTGAGACCTCCCAAGCATGTGAAACTGTTGTCAATTAAACCTCTTTTCTTTATAAATTACACAGTCTCAGTCAGTTCTTTATAGCAGTGTGAGAACAGACTAATACACTCTCTCTCCCTTTTTCTCTACTGAAAGGAACATATATAAACAAACTAGCTCTAAAACAAATAAACAAATACAAAGTCTAAGGAATATTGCTGAGGGAAAACAGTGGTATCTGTGATTAATTCTCACTAGCGAACATGGGTCATACCTCCTGGATTAGTATTGACTTTCTTTTTTTTTTTTTTGAGATGGAGTTTTGCTCCTGTTGCCCAGGCTAGTGTGCAGTGGCAAGACCTTGGCACACTGCAACCTCTGCCTCCCAGCTTCAAGAAATTCTCCTGTCTTAGCCTCCTGAATAGCTGGGATTACAGGTGTATGCCACTACACCCAGCTAATTGTTTGTATTTTTAGCAGAGATGGGTCTTCATCATGTTGGCCAGGCTGGTCTCAAACTCCCTACCATAGGTGATCCACCCGTCTCAGCCTCCCAAAATGCAAGGATTACAGGTGTGAGCCACCGGGCCCAGCCTAGTATTGACTTTCACATGACTGTTTTTTACAGTGCTATATGATGGAGAAGAAGTCTTATTCAGAGACACACAGATCACCACCCTCATTCAGTATGATTTCCATGACATTGGAAAGGTTCATAGACATACAAAACTTCAATTACTTATATTTTTACCTGTTGGTAAAAGTCTGAATTTCCCAATAAAACTAAAATTGGGGTCCACTTATACGTGGATTTTTCTTCCACCTCTATCACTCCTGAGACAGCAAGACCAATCCCTTTTCTTCTTCCTTCTCCTCCTCAGCCTACTTACTCATTGTTAAGATGATGAGGATGAAGATCTTTATGATGATCCATTTCCATTTAATGAATAGTATAGATACTTTCTCTTCCTTATGATTTTCTTAATAACCTTTTTTCTCTAGCTGACTTTATTGTAAGGATGCAGTATATAACATACAGTATTCAAAATATGTGTTAGTTGACCATTTATATTATCAGTGAGGCTTCTGGTCAACAGTAGGCTATTGGTAGATAAACTTACAGGAAGTCAAAAGTTACACAGACTTTCAACTGCATGAGGGGTCGGTACTCCTTACTGCTGTCTTGGGCCAGGATCAGCTGAAATTACCTTAGAGTTGTGTTCTGGAGTTTCTGGAGAATTAATACCGGAGACATTGTAGTGTTAATATAACTCTTTGAGGAAAGTGAATGTCCTTGCCTTGTTTAACTTTTTCTATAAGTCCGATTAAAAGTTATTTTTTAGTTCCAGAGTTGAAATATAATAGATTTTCTTTCTTTCTCTTAATCACTCTATTTTTAAAAAACATATATTTAAAAAAGTATATATTTATATTTATATATAAATAAATATATAAATATATATATTTTAAATATGTAAAGATATATATATAAAGATATATATATTTTTCATAAAGATATATCTGTAAAGATATATATCTTTCATAAAGATATATTGTAAAGATATATATCTTTCATAAAGATATATATAGATATATGTCTTTGTCTGTCTTTCTGTCTGTCTCTGTCTTTCTTTTTTCAAACGAGTGGACATAGAGACAGAAAATATGGAAAAAGCTTATCTACCCTCAAGGCCCAATAAGATAGCAAGGGGAGGATTTTGATAAAACGAAGACGACTATTTATCCACCAATGTAGGCAGGCAGGCTTTTGGAGAAGAGGAGGAAAATTGTCATCCCACGGGCCCTCCGAAAGATGGGTCCTTTCTCGTCAAGCAGACGAGGGAGAGAACTACGTTTAGTGTGTCAAAACAGGTCAACAGTAGTAACACAGGTTGGGCATGTGTCCTGTCTCCATGCAGCATTTTTCCTATGGAGTGGCCACATTGGCAAAGCCCAGCTGCCTAATCACAGTGGCTCACTAAACAGTAATAAAGGTTAGCAAGAGATTAAGGAATGAGGCAAAAAAAAAAAAAAATAACTGTCTTAACTTTAAAAAATTCACTGTCTTTTGAAGGGTAATGACCAGACAACTTGTATTTCAAATATCGTTTTGGTGCCTGTATTTAAATTGTTATATTTACCCAGATTGCACTAATCACCTTTGTATCTAAAACCTGCGGACTTCAACCACCTTATGGAACAGTCTGGGTACTGAAGAAACTGTGGTAACAGAGTGGCATTTGCTTAGGCAGCCCTAGGTTCCAGGAAGGGATTGAGCTTGAGATGTAACTAGTGCAAATCCTTTATGCTGCTTTGTTTCTGACTGTATCAGAGAAACTCCATGGAGAAAGCAGGACACAACAGTAAAAAGCACAGAGAGAAATTAGTGTATGACCATGACCATTTGCCTTAGAGTCCAGTGTGGCAAGACCTACGTGCATTTCCAAGCTGTTGAGGTTGAGAACTGTGCCAAAAATTTTGTTCAATTTGTATAAAATACTTTGCACAGTGTTAAATGATTTTAATCCCAACAATAAAGGTCTGTTTTTAAAACACACTGTTACGAAAGTCTTTTTTCCATGTGATGCTATTTAAAGGTGAGATTCAGACTCTAATTGGTAGAAATTTCCAAGCAGATTCAAGTAAAACATCTAATGCCTTGCACAGTTGTAGGCTGCCAGTTATCTGAATTGGGAATCTAATCAGAAATAGTCACTTTGTTCAGAAATAGCCTGATGCTTTGTTTTTTGTTTGTTTGTTTTGACTCTTACTGTATTTAAGTGTTCTCCTTAAAATATCTGGAAAGCTTTAATAAGTGGGTGTAGAGTGTCCTAAGGAGCACCCTGGAGAATTAAAGGAGAACTAGATGTGGGATCCATCCTAACTATGAGATTTGGGACACATAATTTGCCTGTGTAAGCCTCAACTTTCTTGAACTATAAATGTAGATAATAATATCCACTCTGCCTACCCCTCAGAGTATTAAAAGGGCTACATTAAATTATAGTGGTGAAAGACCTTTAAAAAGCACTATACATGTATAAGTATTTTTATATTTGTCCATAAGAAGGAAATGGTTCGCTGAATAAAGGACAAAATTAAACCTTGAACTGTAGTTGTTATGACTGCATAGTCCAATTCTTTTGAATAGTAAGATATTTTAACTTCAGTCCCTGGGCCTTTAATATAAAAACGAAGTAACAGCTAAAAGGTTGTTATGTATTATTTTAAGGAGAAATTCACCATGATAAACTTCAAGAACATCACATTCTTACATTCTACATTACAGGCCTAGATAGTGTCTGACATCAATGTTATCCAATAAATGTTTAATGAATAGAACATGAAGTATTTGATCATTGCTTATAAATTTATCCAGTTTATAGAGCTAAAACTAAAAGCTAAATCTAATTTCAATGGAACTGTTTTTAATATATTAAAATATTGACACAAGTGAAGAGACTGACCTGTTGAAAGGGATTTTTTTTTTGACAGCAGGTCTTATATGAAAAGTTCTGTTTTTCATAAATATTGAAAAAAATTTATTTATCCTGTTAGAAACTTATATTTGTCAGCAAGAAAGCAGTGTTCTTTCAATGCCAATTATTATTGTCCATGCAACATACTAGGTGTTTTTTGTTTATTTAGACAAAGGCACTTGGATTTGTTAAAAATTACATTACCCTACATCTAAGTAAACACACATTCCAAGCATGTTGGAGCAAACCACTAACTGTCCATTTCAAAAAATCTTCCCATTTGATTTTCAGAGAAAAAAAATTGGAAACTGTCTGTTATGATTTAAATCTGTCCTGCAGCATTTTCCATGAGTTAATACAACTAAATTGTAAACCCAGGAACAAATAAACGAATACCCAAGTGGCTTTGAACAATTGAAGCATTGCATGGTTTGCAGTGGGTGCACCCTTCTCCCCAAGCCTGCACTATAATTAAGAGGTTACCATGAAAAGAAACCTGGGACAATGGCATGAGAGGGAATGCTACAATACTAATGAGAGGAAAAACCCAGGACAATCTGTTTAATAACCTCATGGCCATTGTTCACATCAGAGTGACAAACAGTGTAATATGGTGGAGCCCTTGTGTCCCCTGGCTGTTGAGCAGCCTCCACACTTCTCTCCTGTGCCAGAACGACTTAGCTTCTTTGTGCAACCCTCCCGCACATTAAGTCGACAAGCGACGGAGAAAGCCTGCCATTGTGCAGCAGGAAAAACACGAGCGTGATGAGGAACTGGGTCAGACTGGTCAGGGGATACAGATAAGTCTTGACCAGACACATTAGGGGTAAGACAGGTAACTGATATAAAACGCAGATATTTTAGCTTTTAGTTGCATCCGTAAGTAATAATCAATGTCGTTAGTGCCGTCCCCCAACCCCTCAGCCCAGCTTAGGCTAAAATCGTGTTTTTGTTTTTTAATCTAATTATACTCATGTTTATTACAATAGCCAGGGCATTTGAATGAATGGAAACACATGAAATAAATCTAGAAAAGGCGACTGAAATCTGTCAAAGTACAGATTTTAGGATACGCCTTTTGTTAGGTGTGCAGTTTTATATGGAGGAATGCTAAATGGTCCGAGGGAAGAGTGCTTAGCACTTTCTTATGCAAAGATGCATACCTGACCCAGGCACTCATTCACTGCATCGCTCAAAGAGACCAGGAATCAACGACCCACATGCCTATGGGGTACATGGGTCATGCATAAATGCGTATATTTGGCCAGATGTAAAAATAAAAGGAACGCAGGGACTTTGCTACTGTCCATGATACACTAGTCCTCTCACAGAACAAATGAAAAAGATTCATTAAAGAAAGAAAGCACACACTACACACACAGACACACACACACACACACACAGAAAGAGAGAGAGAGAGAATATCTGAAGGCACTGGAGCAACCAAAGCATCCAGAAAAAACGGAAACCCCTTTAGATGAGCCCGGCCTTACTCTCCCTTTAGGTTAACGGTACAGTTGCGGCTCCTTAAGGGTTAGAGGGTCTGCGGTTCCAAGCATGGGGCGTAGAGGCTGAACCGAAAGTACTAGTTTAGAGCTGGAGCTAGTTTCAATGAGCTAGGGAGACAAAATTTGGGGTTAAGGGGTCCAAGGCAGATCCTAGAGAAGAGGAAGGCCAAGGTCCTGAAGAGATGGAGACTGCAAAGAAGCCTCGTGATTCATGTGGAATTCAGAGGCACTTGAAACTCCTAAGCTGTACGTGAGTGAAGCTAAATACCAAGAGACAGAGAAACCAAGTAGAAAGCAGTGCTAAGAGGCAGATAGGCAAAATGCGGCAGTTTCAGAGTTGTGCGGAGAGCCGACCTGCAGTTCTGCAGTGACTGTGGGGGAAGGGCTGTGACATCATCTTAGCTTCAGCTGAGGCTCCCTGAGTATCTGAGCCCTAGGATCGGAAACAAACAGAAACACACAGCTTTGAGTGCTCAAAGTAATCTTTCCGTATTCTACCTGCCCAGAAGATTAAATTTGTTTTTCTTTTTTTTTGTTGTTGTTGAGACGGAGTCTCACTCTGTCACCAGGCTGGACTGCGGTGGCGCGATCTTGCCTCACTGCACCCTCTGCCTCCTGCCTCAGCCTCCCGAGCAGCTGGGACTACAGGTGGCTGCCACCACGCCCGGCTAATTTTTGTATTTTTAGCAGAGACAGGTTTTCACCATGTTGGCCAGGATGATCTCATCTCTTGATCTCATTATCTGCCCGCCTTGGCCTCCCAAAGTGCTGGGATTATAGGTGTGAGCCACCACACCCTGCACAGAAGATTAAATTTCCTGTAGAAGATAATACAATTCAAATTTTTTACAGTTTCTCCTCCACAATGCTTGAGAATCAAAATTACAGGATATTCCTGAAACAGAATCGTGTGGTCAAAACTAAAAAATAAAAGCAAGCAATAGAACCAGAGCAATAAAATTTGAACCCATGGAAATTATCAGATTGGTATTTAAGTAACTAATTAATATGATCAACAAAATAATGAAAAGTTGGAAAATTCACCAGAAAACTGGAATTAAAAAAAATCAAGAGGAAATTCTAGAACTGGAAAATAAAATAATTGAAATTGGAAACTCAGTTGATGAGTTTAACAGCAAATTAGTGGGATTAAAAAATCAAATGGAAAATATCCAGGTTGAAGCATAAAATGCAACAAGGATAAAAAAATGATAGAAGAGGCCACGGTGGCTCACACCTGCAATCCCGGCACTTTGGGAGCCTGAGGCAAGTGGATCATTGAGGCCAGGAGTTCGAGGCTAGCCCGGCTAACATGGCTCAGTCCTGTCTCCACTAAAAATACAAAAAATTAGCTGGGCATGGTGGTGCATGTCTGCAGTCCCAGCTACTTGGGAGGCTGAGGCATGAGAATGGCTTGAACCTGAAAAGTGGAGGTTGCAGTGAGCTGACATCATGTCACTACACTCCAGTCTGAGTGACAAAGTAAAACTCTGTCTCAAAAAAAGAAAAAAAAAGTAAGAAGAAAAAAAATATGAGACATAGTGAAGGCAGTCCTAATATATATATAATTGGAGTTCCAAGATGAGATGAGATAAAAAGTAAGGCAAATTTTCCAAAAATGTTGGAGGATTTTGAGCTATAAATTCAAGAAGCTCTACATACTTCAGAGTAATACAAAAAAGAGCCCTACTTATATATGTCATAGTAAAAATACTGAAAACTAGAGAGAAAAATAAGATTTTAAAAGCAGGCTTCCCAAAGGACTTATAACCTCTAAATGAATAACAGCAGACTTTTCAAAAAAAAAAATTAAGAAAAACAGGTCGGGCACGGGGGCTCACGCCTGTAATCTCAGCACTTTGGGAGGCCAAGGCAGGTGGATCACTAGGTCCAAAGATGGAGACCATCCTGGCCAACATGATGAAACCCCATCTCTACTAAAAATATACAAAAAAAAATTAGCCAGATGTGGTGGTGCGTGCCTATAGTCCCAGCTACTTGGGAGGCTGAGGCAGGAGAATAACTTGAAACCAGAGAATGGAAGTTGCAGTGAGTCGTGATCGCACCACTACACTCCAGCCTGGTGATAGAGCGAGACTCCATCTCAAAAAAAAAAAAAAAAAGAAAAACAGAAGTAAAGATGATATCTCAGAGTGCTGAAAAAAATGACCAACCTCAGATTCTATACTCAAATGAAACATTCATTCAAAATGAAGGCTAAATATATTTTCAGGCAAACTAAAAGAAAAGATTATTCGTTTTCAGAAGGTCCACACTAAAAGACATACTAAAGTGAGCTTTCTGGGGAGATGGAAATAGATAACAGATAGGTAATTGGAAATGCAGGAAGAACGAAAGAGCACCAGAAAAGATAAACAGGCAATTCTACATTTATATTGACTTTTAAAAGCAATAATAACAATGGTATATGGCCTTTACAATTTAGGTAACTTTATAACCTATAACCACAATAGCAAAAACAAAACAAAACAACAGAAAAAAGAAAAGAAAGGGGAAAAAGGTGAAGAATAGAGTTAACAATGTTATTTTAGACTAACAAAAATACTTGAACAATCCATAAGAGGGTAGGAAAGAAAGAAAAATAAGTAAAATAAAACAAATATTAGGTTAGTGGATTTAAACTCAAATATATCAGTAATTATATTACAAGGAAATGGACTATATCCTCTTAGAGTACGCATGCTTAAAAAGTCTACATAGAGTTGCTGCACTGGATTGAACAAACAAAACTATCTCAAACAAAGTCGATGTAGTTCTTCTACTATCAAACAAAGCAGACATAGTCACGTTTGTTAATGGATTCTAGATCTATTGCTCTCTGGTAAGAAAACAGTGTTCTAATCCTTTGAGCATAACAAAAGTCACCTTTGCTTCAGTTCCCAAGAAGTTCCATCATTTGAGACCACCTCAGCCTGGATTTCATTGTCCATGTCATTATCAGCATTTTGGTCAACGCCATTCAACAAGTCCCTAGGGAGTTCCAAAATTTCTCACATTTTCCTGTCTTCTTCTGAGCCCTCCAAAGTGTTCCAACCTCTGTCTGTTAACCAGCTCCAAAGTTGCTTTCATATTCTTGAATATCTGGTACCAATTTACTATATTAGTCAGTTTTCGTGCTGCTGATAAAGATATATGTGAGACTGGGCAATTTACAAAAGAAAGAGGTTCATTGGCCTTACAGTTCCATGTGCCTGGGAAGCCCTCACAATCATGGCAGAAGGTGAAAGTCATGTCTCACATGGCAGCAGACAAGAGAAAAGAGAGCTTGTACAGGGAGACTCCCCTTTATAAAACCATCAGATCTCCTGAGACTTATTCACTATCATAAGAACAGCACAGGAAAGATCTGCCCCCATGATTCAATTATTTCCCACCAGATCCCTCCCACAACATGTGGGAATTCAAGATGAGATTTGGGTGGTGATACAGCCAAACCATATCAGCCTTTAACTGAGAGAATTTGGGGGTTGGGTGTGCATGCACACACACCCCTGAAGGAATTCAAATGAAAAAAAAACAAAACAAAAACATTTTGAGGGACAAAATTGGCTTATATGCCTCCTGCTTAAGAAATTTTACTTCATTCTGTACCAGCTAAAAATTGAAGATGATTTTTTCATTTATGTAAAAATTATATTAGGCATAAAAGTAAGATAATATATAAATAATTTATAATGCATTCTAAGAAAAATATTCAATGGTAATAGGTCCCTAGTGATACCAACAATTGAGTGTGAACAATATTTTAGAACTGTATTTCCATTAAATATAGAGTCAGATATAAGATCCACTCTTAAACATAGGTGACATGAATGTAAGATTCACAATAACTGGTATCATATTTTGTTTTATGGTTCTATGCCAAATTTCTAGAAATTTATCTAGTTTGTGGCAATAATAAATATTTATTGAATTAATATAAAATTAGGTAATTATTTTATTCAGCATGAATAATTTAAATACTGTAGTGAAAATGAATCTTTATATCCCTATATTTCTTAAATTTCCAATTATAAGAATGGCTTGAAAAATACTAATTTCTGATACTAGAAAAATTGTAATGTCCTAAATATATTGTCAGTTTCCAGGTCTCACATTTTGATTATTGTTAGATTCCTGAGGAACTTAGTGTAAATCAATCCAACAATATTTTTTAAGCCCTGAATGTGAGCATAATATTGAACAGAGGCTGTATGATATGGCCCCTGTCATCGTTTTGTGGGAACAGAACTCCTACATGAAACTAGTAGATATAAAACAAAACGAAGACAATAGTTTATAATAATATGGTAGACTGAATAAAATTAAGTGCCAGTGTATCTGAGCAAGGCAATGGGTACTGAGGTCAGGGAAGAAAATGTTGGC
Organism: Plecturocebus donacophilus; assembly: GCA_004027715.1. Taxonomy (NCBI): domain Eukaryota; kingdom Metazoa; phylum Chordata; class Mammalia; order Primates; family Pitheciidae; genus Plecturocebus; species Plecturocebus donacophilus. Next base: position 67,830 of record PVKP010009380.1, read on the forward strand.
AAGACTTGTCATCCGAAGAAAATGCTGACCTAGAGGTGACTTTTGAAGAACTACTAAAATTTACTCATAGAAAAGGGGCAAGGCTACTCATCTTAGCAGACGATGTGGGAAAAGCACAAAATGGCAAAGTCTATCAAGATTAGCTTGCTTATTTTAGAGGGCACACGTGGGGGATAGAGGAAGACTGGAACAGCAAAGTGATTCCAGCTATGAGTGATCTAGCCCAGCGCTTCTCTAGCACAGCCTTCTCTAGCCCAGCGCTTCTCTAGCACAGGCTTCTCTAGCACGGCGCTTCTCTCTAGCACAGCACTTCTCTAGCCCAGCACTTCTCTAGCACAGCGCTTCTCTCTAGCACAGCGTTTCTCCAGCACAGCGCTTCTCCAGCACAGCGCTTCTCTCTAGCACAGCGCTTCTCTAGCACAGCATGTCTGCGAATCATCTGGTTAAAATGTAACTTCGGCTTTCACAGGCCTGGTGTGGGCCTGAGATACTGCATTTCTTTTTTTTTTTAGAAAAAGAGAGAAAAGGAGAAAGAAAGAAACAGCAAAAGAAAGAAAAAGAGAGGAAGAGATTTTAGAAAAAGAGAGAAAAGGAGAAAGAAAGAAACAGCAAAAGAAAGAAAAAAAGAATGAAAGAGAAAGAAAGAGGGAGAGATTTTAGAAAAAGAGAAAAGGAGAAAGAAAGAAACAGCAAAAGAAAGAAAAAAAGAATGAAAGAGAGAAAGAAAGAGGAAGAGAAAGAGGGAGAGAGAATGG